>JANAVB010035563.1:0-30237 GCA_029216955.1 Iris pallida
ACAGACAGATCTTTTTAGGCTTGTATCTAATACAATCATTATGTATTGGGATTATTCAATAAATAAAATTAATTAATATTATTGATATCTAAAATTTCTAATTCTCGACGTAAATAGTTGAACCTATATTCTGCCAAAGGTCTAGTAAAGATATCAACTAGTTGATGTTCTGTGTCAACATATTATAAACTAATGTCTTAATTTAGTTGATGATCTCTAAGAAAGTGATGTCATATCAATATACTTGGTGCATGAGTGACATACATGATTCATAGTCAAACTGATCGTGCTAGTGTTGTCACAGTATATAGGAATGTGTGAATATTGCAAGTTATAGTCTTCTAGGGTTTTCTTCATCCACAAAATTTGCGCACAACAATGTCCTGCAGCGATATACTCGGCCTCAGTAGTTGATAATGCAACAGAATTTTGCTTCTTGCTAAATCAAGAGACCAAAGCTTTGCCTGCGAAATGACATGTGGCATTAGTACTTTTTCTATCCACTTTGTATCTAGCAAAATCAGCATCCGAATAACCGGTTAGGACAAAAGATGTTGTTTTAGGAGACCACAAGCCGACAGAAGAAGTTATCTTAAGGTATCGAAAGATACGCTTAATAGCGCAAAGTGTGCTTCGTTAGGGTTAGCTTGGAATCGTGCACATTATAAGCATACACTAAACATTATATCAGGACGACTAGTAGTTAGAAACAATAAACTACCGATTATACCTCGATACTTACGTGTGTCGACAGGTTTGCCTTGTTCATCTATGGCAAGCTTAGTTGAAGTTTCCATAGGAGTTTCAAGAGGTTTGGCTGACTCCAGATCGAACTTCTTTTGCAGATCCTTTGTGTACTTGGCTTGGTCGATGAACGTCCCATTTGTGGTTTGCTTGATTTGTAGTCCAAGGAAGAACTTCATCTCCCCCATTATGCTCATATCAAACTCACTCTACATACACTTAGAAAAATCTTGACAGAGAGATTCATTAGTAAAACCAAAAATAATATCATCGACATAAATTTGTACTAATAAAAGATTTATTCAAATATTTTATGAAAAATGTTGTATCAACCTTGCCTTTTGAAAAACCTTTTTCAAGTAGAAAGGAGCTAATTAGATGGTCATACCAAGCACGAGGGGTTTGTTTCAGTCCGTATAGGGCTTTCTTCAAATTGAAAACATATTAAGGGTTTTTGAAATCAGTAAAACCAGGAGGTTGAGCAACATAGACTTCTTCTTTTATAAAATCATTTAAAAAGCATTTTTAACATTCATTTGAAACAGTTTGAAATTATAAAATAAACAAAAGCATATAACATGCGAATAGATTCTAAACGCACAACTGGGGCATATATTTTATCGTAGTCGATACCTTCCTCTTGGTTGTATCCTTGAGCTACGAGTCGAGCATTGTTACGTATGACTAAACCATTCTCATTAAGTTTATTTTGAAATACCCATCGGATGCCAATTACCGGATGATCAATGGGCTTGGGAACAAGTTTCCAAACTTGATTTCGTTCAAATTGGTTCAATTCCTATTGCATAGCATCTAACCAATAAATATCACTACAAGTTTTTCTATGTTCATAGAATCTAGTTGTGCAATAAATGCTACACTATAAGCTATATCTCTAGTAGAGGAACGAGTACTTATACCTTTATAATCTTACATATTACCAAGTCCTTGGGGTGGTCAGCCATGAATTTCATCTTCTTTGGCGGTCTCTCCAAGTAGCTGGTTTCGAGTTCTGCTTCGGTAGGTGCTTTGCTTGCTGTACCGTGGTCCTCATCATCATTATCATTATTTGTCTGACTGTTCGTCTCATCGAAGGTGTCATTTGATTGATTCTTCAACTGACATTATTTTTTTGTTGAAGACACGGTAACCTTTATTCTTAGCCGCCTAACCTAAAAAATACCTTTATCGGCTTTCAGGTCAAATTTGTCCAAATTATCTTTTGTATTCAAAATAAAATATTTGCAACCAAAAATCTTAAAATAAGAAACAGAGGGAGTCCTATTAAACCATAGTTCATAGGGATTCTTCTTCGATTTAGGTCATAGCATGTTATATTGACGTAGATCAATATGTAATAATTATAGAGGACGAGTATCACTTACAGTGTTGATCGACTTAAAAGTTAATTTTGTAGCTTTATTCTTTTCACAATCCCTACATACTATGTCTTTCTTTAAGGCGATCTCCGGTAAGCCTCGTACCAATTTTTTTGTGGATAATCTCGTAATTGTGTCCATGTTTGCATGTCCTAGCCTCATGTGCCATAGTTGACTCTCGTCATTATTGGCGTATAGGTATCTACCTACAGTGTCAGTATCTTTCAAAAGATAGAAAACATAGATATTATCTTCCCTAATTCTTTCAAAAATAGTACTACCAGTTGAGCTATCAACTACAGTATATTTATCTTTAACAAAATTAATACCATAACCATGGTCAGCTAAATGGCATATGCTGAGTAGGTTATGTTTTAATTATCTTACAAGACATACATCTTTAATAACGGGATAGGGAGCCTTACCAATGTTACTAATACCTATAATGTACCCTTTCAAGTTGTTTCCGAAGGAGACATCCTTCTTTCTTCTTCGACAGTATTGCAAACAAAGATGCATCGTCGGTCACATGCCGTGAGCAACCGATGTCAAGTATCCACTTGCTTCTAGAATGGGTTGGATGTTCAACCTACAAAACAATTTACAGATCCTGACATGTTAGTTTTTGGTATCTAGGTACAAATATTCATTTACTAATCTTATAACTCCACATGCAGAAGAGATATGACCAGGGGTGCCACAATAGTAACATATAGCATATGCATGAGTGTTAGGTGAAGTGTTTGTCTTGTGTACTTGTTGGTAGTCCAAGGGGCTTTTAGAGGATACTTATAATAAAAGGCATGTTTTAAAGAACCATGTCTAGGAGTGCCATACCTTTTGGGTTTGATAATTTTTGGTTGGACAGTGTTCCTTTTGGGTATATGACACATGTTAGGAGAGGAAGCAGTCGATGTCGACTATTTTTCTAGCCTAATTTCTAACTTTTTTGTGTCAAATAATCTATTATAAAGTTGTTAGGGCATCATTCCTAATCAGTGCGTTGATAGCACTCTTCTTCTCGATTTGATAATCTTCTTACAGCTGAGCTATCATCTTATCTTTTTTTCTCGAGAGTGCATGATGCTTCCTGTAATTATAACTTGATAGAAGCTAACTGACTAGTTTCACTAAAGGGTTGACTCTCTCTAACATCTTCTAGTAGATATGACGCCCCGCGTCCGCATGATCGGGTACGGGTTATGAGCGCGTCCAGCCTACGTCGCATAATCGGCGGTAGTCAGCTGTCTAGACCTTGAGAATCATCAAGTGATCATGATATCAATCTATGCACAATCACAGAACTAGAAAGCAAAAAATAGCTCAGCACACACTCACACGATCTAGTCCACTATATCTCTTTATGTACATGATACATGTTTATCCCATCCCGGAGACAAATCTGGCAAATCTTCGAAATAATTTACAACATGATAATACATAAATGATCTACACTAACTATATCTTTAAATCCTCTAAAGCAATATCCATGCTAATCTGTTAATCACCTGTAGACAACGATCCAATCAGAAAAAGAGCAAAGTACTTTTCCATAAAATATCACACAATAAGAAATAAAGCATGGAAAAGTAAATAAAAGCTGAACCAGATAATGCAATGAACACTGTAATAAAATACAACCTCCAATATGAGAAACTATAATAATCGTAATAAAACATGTTAAACTAGTCACAGAATCAGACGATGAATCAAGGATGCACAACTAGTAAACTATGTGATTTGAAATACTGTTTCAACATGTGTCCGACTAAGGTTTAGATTCAGACTGATTAGGTGTGGACATACATGCAGTGTATGTCAAGCTATGCTTCGAACTAATTGGATTCACCACACATCTACTCGGTATTTTCCCTTTCTCCATGATTTAGAAAATTATATCAAGCAAGATTCGGAACTTAATGTCTTTGATTCTTATCAAGCAGAATTCGAAACTTGATTACTTTGATTCATGATTCGGGAATTCATCACAAACAAGATTCAAGACTGAAATAAAATCATGCGATGCAAGAGTCATGATACGTGTCAAAAATCGTGTCGCAATATGATTCATGCTAATTCAGGACATAAAATAAATTACATTTATTTAATATTGAGAATATATATAAGGAGTACTTGCCTCAAGTCCAATTTGCCGAAATTGCTCCTTTAGTCCAACCTAATAAAATACGAAATTTAAGTGTAAGGTTGCTACACGTTCCTGAAAATGTCTACCTAGATTCTAGAAAATCCCATTTGTACCCTGAGTCCAAAATAATTTCTATTTATATCCAAAGGCCCACTGTCCTAGCCCACATATTTTTTTTGTTCTCCTTTACTACCCATTCACTCCAGCCCGAATCAGAATACAAACTTACTTATGCCCAACCCGGCCCAACACTAACACTGCTGTTACTTAATCTTTTTTTCCTTTTCTTTTCTCTTTTATTCTAATAAACCCTAGTGGCCCATCCCAAGGCCCAAACAACCCGGCCCGGTCTAAACCCTATTCATTTAACCCTAATTCCAAAGAGAGTTACTCTCTCTCTCTCTCTCTCACTCACTCATCTATACATACATACGCGGCGGTCGCCTCTAATGGAGGGAAAACCCTAAAATTTCTGTAAGGAAGAAGGGGAAAAGAAGAACTAAGAAGAAGAAGTAGATGATGCTGAAGAAAGAAAGAGAGGTGAAGGCTTACCACGGCGGCAGCAGCAGACGGCATGCGACGTCGAAGGTACACCGACGGGAAAATGGCAGCGACGGAGGGCTCTGGTGGCCACGGTGCTGAAAAAAAAGGTAGACCTGGTGGCGGTGGAGTCGGTGGATGATCGGAGAAGGAGGCGGTGGCCTGGAGACTTCAAGGCGGCGAATCGGTGCTCGAGACAACTCTGTTCTCGAAGGGACGAATCAGGAACCGAGGAGTCGGCTCGATGCTCTGTGCTGGTGTAAGCCCTTGAGCAAATATTTTTATTAATATTATTACTATTGTTATCACTTATCATTATAAAATATGTTATTAAATTTTCTAAAGGAACTTAATTGCTACACACTACAAGTAGACCACTATTAGGGTTGTTATGCAAAAACAAAATTGGGGAGGGGGCTATGTGAACTCTAACTTTTCAAAATCCAAATGGCTAAGAGAATTTGAATCCTCTCATGATTTAAAGCATGAGTTTTAATCTAAACTTATATTCGGTCTTATCAAAACTTTGTATATATGAAGGATCGATTAGGTTCCCTCTTTCTACAAACCCTAAATCTTACCTGCACCTCTTGAGTCGAGAGGACTTACATATTCGAGAAGAGATTTCCAAGAAGAAGCTTTCGTTTCACCAAACAGGTACCCCTGCAAACAACCCTCAAATCCTTGAATCTTAGTTAATTTTGAATCTACTTTCAATAATAGGGTAAGTGTTTGTAATAATGCTTAAGAGGAATCTATAGGAGAAAACAGAGGTTGTGTATCAGTCAGAAAGGGGTTTCTCCTTGTACTTATGTTCCTGCTATAGAGGGTTTCATGTACCCTTGTTTAACAGGACACTAGGCTACAAAGATGTCACCTATGGGTTCAACTAGGTATCAGAGGTAACCACAGGAGTAGGCGAGTGCTATGAGTACTAATATAATTTTCCATCCTTGTGACTGGGCACAGATAGGGGTATGCTTTAGTGTAGGTAATGTAGCCATAAGCAGTAATAATGTAGTAACATTAGAAAGAAGTAGGTATGTACAATCTAGAGGCAAGGACAGTATCCATGTGTGACCTATGAATAATTGGGGGTAATAGGGAGACAAGAGCAATAATGGGCACTTATGTGGTTGTGTGTCAAATTTTACCTATAGGATATCAATCTGCACATCAGTATCAGTTGGTGAAGAAGAGATATGTCAGTGTACATGTATGTACCTGTACATGTTATGTACTGTGTAATAGGGATAGCCAGAATACTGATAGGCACAGGCTGTTGTTGTTTCTGTGTGGGGGACTACTTAGTACCCATGTGTCCAAGGGACAACAATATGAGAAGTATTTCAAACTTGTGTAGCGTACATATGACTTGTAAGCCCAGGTGACTATGACAGGTAGTATAGGAGGCTTGTGTACAGATGCCATTGGATGTCAGTTAGGACTGATTGATACAAATCTCATATCAGTATTTTTGTACTAACTTGTTAGTTAACTGTGCATCAGTTTACAATAATGTAGCAGTTGCAATCATACCTTGGCTCCCACATGAGGTATCAATAACCAATTATAGAGAGGTACTAGGGCCACTAGTATAGACACGGGTAAGACATTAGGTGGAAGTAAGACCCTGATGAGATTGGACAGTAGGAATAGGTGTGCAAGTGAGTATCAATATAGCAATGAGGACTGGACTGTACCTATGAGTGCCAATGGGTAATAGAGAGATGGGCAAGGGTGAGTACAGGTAGTTAACAAACATCAATAAATCTTGGTTAGTAAAGGCCCTTACACTCGAGCCAGTATCCTACACATAGGTAAACCACAGGCTTGTCTATAATAGCACGGGGTAGGGCAATTGCATTATAGTGCCCACATCAGGTCATAAGAGTCTTTCATTTTTTTACCCACAATATTATAGTACCATCTCTAGTTAAGGATAGCATTCCATGTAGGTATATGTTAACAGTTATAAAAGAGTATGATTATACAGAACCTACATGGAGCAGCAGGGACTACTATAGAGGGAGTTAGGGAAGATGCCTGAGGCAGTATCAGCAATGCATACCTGCTGGGTATGATTACTAACCACAGAGAGTATACAAGTTATAGAAATAAAGGGTATAGTCAAGGTTGAAACCTGCTAGTGGACAGAAGTAGAACTATTGGTTATATAGTTGCCAATCAATGGTAAATCATTAAACATGGTATCAGAGTAGTAATAACTAGAGTGGCAAGTTGCAAGTGGTTGAACAGGGTAAGGTAGAATATAAAAAGGGTTCCTGCGTACCCTGTACATGGACAGGAAAATGTTACCAGTATAAGAGTCATCATTTAGACATAGTGGTAGAGTCTTCTAAGTGGCAGATGGAAAGGGCTAGTATTATTAATCTGGAATGCATTACCCTTATAAAGTGGACAAACAAAACTAAGGATGGCCAAATAGTCTAGTAATTAGAGTAGAACTGACCTAATCACCAAACAAAATAGTTGCTACTAATTTCAAATCGGTTAATGATAATATAATTCATGAATATAGGTTCCGTGGACTTTGACTCGGCACCTGACCCGTATGCACAACTCAGGACCACAAGCAAGTACATATACTGATTGCTTTCAATTCCTAACAGTTTTTCTATTACATATATATACATATGCTTTTCTTGCTTACCGACACGCTTGTTACACTAGTTAGTATCATGGATCTCTACATATTACTTTTCTTGAGTACCATTCACATGTTTACCATGTTGTGACTTGTTCGAGTCCATGAGTACTAGTCGAACGGGAAATATCCTAGTAGACGTGTGAACTACCCTTTCCATCCCATTGTCATTCCTAGAAAATAGCAACCGCATACGACACGTGCGGGGTGCCAGATTTACCCTCTAGCCGTTCACATGTCGAATACGATATTTCAACACACGTAGATAGTTGTTTTATTCTTTTTCCTTTGTCTTCTTCACTACTTGCCATGTTACCCTATTTACATTTTTTTCTAGATGATATATCATGTTATAGATTTCCTACTTCATTCTAGATATGACATGATATCAGTTTACTATCTACTTTCATTTCACATATGCTTTTCATGTATTGCAAATTCTATTATGTTGTGAATAGCCTGACATTTGTGTGCTTGTTCCATTCCTGACTGGATAAACTATTTTTAGGTGATGAATTAAAGGATTTTTTTGTACTACTTATTATAAGCAGACTGCAAATGATGACCTTGGCCTACAGGACAATTCAGATGTAACCTTAGCAGAGCTGTCCTCTGCGGATGACATCTAGTTTGTAGCACCCAGTTTTCCAAATGAGGGTAATTTTGAAATTTTGTATTTATAATTATTTTAATAATGATATTTAATTCATGATATGATTTTTGGTGATTTTAAATCATTTTAAAATTATTTAAATCAATGACTTGTGGTTTTGACATTTTGCTGGTGAAACCCTAGAGACTGTTTGACCTAGAGCCTAACCATGCGATTATAATATTTTAATGTCATTTCTGGCCTAAGATATTTTGCATTTGACCTCTTTGAATTATTTTGATATAATTTTATTATTTATGATATTGTTTTGGGGTTATTTGAGTCGGGTTCGAATTTCAACTCAATCCGACTTGAAACGGGGACCCGGGGGTAGTTTGACTCTAGTGGGACCCACACACTAGTTAGGCATGGCCCACATGATATTAATTTTAGTCCACATGATAGAATATTTTAGTTAGAGGTTAGACTAATTATTATGGATAAGGTTAGTGTGATTAGAGACTTTAGAATGACTAATTTAGCCCCAACCAATTAGCCCTTTCCTAATACTCATAGAATAGGTTAGTGGGGCATTTTGGACCTTACCATAATAGGACAAATAGCCCCATATGGCCAGCCACTTTGGGAGAGGATAGGCTCAAGTTTATTTCATTATTCTCATCCATACTCTCTCTCTTGTTCTTCCCCAAATTCCTAGAGAGCAATCCCTAGCAATTTCTCCACCAAATCCTTCCATTTTGTAAGCCCCCTGAATTTCAGGGTTTATTTTTATTTTTCTGAATGAATTGTTTTCGATGATATTATTATTTAATTGTTTAGATCATTAATGTAACTTTCCATGTCTTTGACTTCTGGAGCGTCAGGGATGCCAATCTCTGTAAACTCTCTTCACGAGTTTTGAAGTAGACAAGATTATCTTCGTTTTGATATATCATGTCCCACTTGAATTCGTTCCCTTGTGCTCTTTTTGTATCGCGCAAGTTCGGGTCAACTTAGACCGATTAATCGTTGAATATTATTCCCACTTTTATTTTTGATCATCGTTTGCACGTTACCGTTGCTTTTAATTTAGGAGCACCAGATCAGCCATTTTCTCGAAACCAACTTCTCATAAATGATCTACTCGAGACGCTCTCCACCCATGACCTTTGTGTCCCACTCAGACACTCCATTTTGTGCTCCATTTCTTTGCACAACTTCCGGGTCAATTTAGGCCGATTTATTTTCTGCCGTGAAACCCGATTTAATTTCCGATTTAATTTTAGGACCCGACATCGATCCAGCATGTGAACCCAAAGTATGGACGTGGCCCATATGAAGCCTACTCCCCGCCTGAAACTTGTGTCCCATTTATTGGAGTCCCCGCATGTTGTTTTTTACCCGTGATTATAAACCCATTTTTAATTCAATTATTGCGCCCGGTTCGATTTTGACCCGACCCGGCTCGACCGAACCCGAACCCAAGCTCCCTGTTGTTCTGTCATGTCTACCCAAACACCCCCCCTGACAATTCCTATTTTTGCACTACACAAAAATATCTAATTTATATATATATATATATACCTCCATTTATATTATGTTGTATATATACATATGGTGATATATATATTTATATATGTAATCTCTCTCTCTCCCTATTCTCATGCAAACACACAACACCACCACCTCACATCACAGCAAACACTCCCCCTCACTTGGACCGACTTCCTCTCTCCTCTCCCTCTCTCTATTAATATCTCTTTTTCTCTCTCTAAATATCACTCCCCCTCTCATAATCTCTCTCTCCCTATTTAATATCTCCCTCTCTCTCCTCTCTCACCCCTACAGCCGACATCCCCATCCCATCACCCCTCACTCTCTCTCCACGTATGGAGTGCCCCCCCTACTACTACTACTGCTACTTATTCTTCTTCTTCTTCGTTTTCTTCTTCTTCTACTTCTTATTCTTCAACTCCTTCTTCCTTCTGAGAAGAGCACGGCAAAACCACCAAACATCCAACACCACACCGTGCACCTCACCATCCCGACCACCGCCGTGTCGCGCCAGGCCGACGAGCACTGCCTCCGTGCAACCACAGCAGCCGCAGCAGCGTTCGCAGCAGCATGCAGGCGCACGTGCGCGCGCGCGCGGGCCGCCGTTGTGCGCCGTCGCGCCGCCGCACGGCGCTGCTGTCGCCGTGGCCGGCCCCCCACCGGCCGCGCGCGGGCTGGGCAACCTCCCTGTGGCGGCCACCGTCCTCCGGGACGCGCCGCCTAGACGTTTCGTGCGTTTACGTCGAAATTTCGCCGTGACGCGCGATTTCAAACTTCAGAATTCGCGCTCCGTCGTAGCAAGTTCGTGCACGTTTTTCGGAAGATCCGATCGTTGGATCGGCGAATTCTTTGCTCCGTCGCAATCTCGGTATATCCATCTTCACCCCTGTCAAATTTCTCCCGTTAATTATGTCGTTTGATACCTCAAAATTGGCCACCAAGTTGACGTTTTAAATTGAACTATTTTTGGACAGTTTCGTGGAGCCGACTTCGTCAGCTCGTAACTTCGCCGTTGCAGCTCCCTTTTGTGCACCGTTAGTTCCGGTGCATAGCTGGTATAACCATCTTCCTGTCTCCTTTAGATTTCGTTTCATTTTAAGCACGTTTGGTTGGTTGAATTCGACGCCAAAGTTGGTCGTCCGAATTCTTTAATTTACACTTGTAAAATTCCTTTTTTGAACCCGGGACTCCGGATTCAACTTCTGACACCACCAGTAGACTCGTGGCGTCGTTCTGGCATGTTTTCATATAAAGTATATTTGATTTGGAGAACGTGAGCCCTGTCACGCATTTCGGTGCAAAGCGGGTCCCACTTTTCGGGTCAACGGGTCACTTTGAGATCGGCTCATCGGAATCCAATTCCGGATATACCGTTGAGTTCGTATCGTCATTCTGGACTCGTTGACATATAATTTGCTGAGTTTTGAAGACATTTGCTCCGGCACGCATTTCCGTACAAACTGGATACCAAGTGTCGCGTCAACATATCATTTTGAGATCGGCACATCGGAATTTCATTTCGGACATACCGTTGGGTTCGTATCATCATTCTGGATTCGTGGACATATAATTTGCTAGGTTTTGTAGACTTCTATCCCGACACGCTTTTCGGTGCAAAGTGTGTCCAACGGCGGACATTATTTTGATCCAAAATTACCGTTTTGCCCCTGTGTCTAAATTGGACTTCTAGGTAGGCTATCCTAGCTGATTTGACCGTTCTGGACACGTTGGTGATATTATTTTATCATCCGACAACATCTGTAGATTTTTGATTATGTATTATCCTTAATTTATAATTAATTATTTTTCTAGATATTGTTACTTTCTGGTTTTGAATTTTCATATATATTTTAATTGCTGTAAAAATCTTAGAAAAATTATATTTAAATACTATGTTAATTTAGCTAATTTATTATAATTGTTCTAGCATTTAATAAGTACTTTTGGTATTTTATAAAAATAGGAAAACAGAACTCATTTTCAGTATATTTATGTTTGCTGATTTTTAATAAATATTTATGAGGGTTTATAAATCCCAAAAAAATTAGTATAAATTTCTATAATTAACAAGGATCATTTTGGTACTTTATTTTATATATATTTGAGCTTTTTGTCTATCTCAAAAATTGTTGGAACATAGTGTACAGTAGATTTAATTATTGAATAATTACGACTTGTAACTTTTTATGTTGTTTTGTGTTTTAGTCGTATTGGACCTCACCCCGCGCTAGTGTAAAGATCCTAGGAAGTTAGTTTGTGTATAGTGGCACTCCACATTAGACTTTTATGCTAGGTCCCCACTTGGCTAGTATCCAGTCAGGAGTCGTGTCACACCACTAGTGTATTATTGAACATAGCTTAGAATTGAGTTTGTATATCATTATTGACAGGATACCGGACATCTCTATTGTCGTACTAGTATTCTTGCTTTGCTTGAGGCAAGTACATCTACAAACTCGTTTATTGTCTTTTAATGCTAGAACATGTATTAACCCTGTTAAAATACTGCTTTCTGAATAACTGCAAGTTAAATCTTCACATGTTACATTAAATTGGTCCCTACCATGCTTAGGACAGTTATTATATCTTCTCATGTTCCTTACTGGTTCTCAGTACATATTTTACTATGCTTTTATACTACTCGGAGTATTCACGTGTTTCATACTGTCCCAGTACCGGCTATGCTTACATTACTCCCAGTATCTCTCACATATTTTTACTGTTCTTGTATCTCTCATATATGATTAGAATATGGGTTATAGGAAAACTGATAGTATTGTACGTGATCACGACCCCCCTACAGTAGCGAGCTCGGTCGTTCTATATGCATACCTTGCCGCAGGCCATTATCCCGCATTTCTGTACGGATGTACACCTATGCTTGTTGACTTGTACGTATGTACATTTTATTTACATGTACCACAGTACATTGTACATCTATTGACCGATCACGTGCCTGCTACAGTTTTAAACATTACATATACATCTGTCTTTATGACATATGTATCCTTGCCATGATAGATTATGAGATATACCATGATTCCAGATATGCTATGTTCCCTGTGTTACTATGATATTGTGATCCCAGTTGTACCATGAGGCCATGTTTTTAGTATTTTCTGTTTTATAGACTTATCACACCATGTTTCTTGTTGTACATCTCTTTCATTATATGTTCAGTACTTTAGTTGTAGAGGTTGTACTTGCTCCCGTCCTGACATGATAACGTTGTAGGTTTGCTTTTCGAGAAGGAAACGCTGTGTGTTACATGTTACGGTACTGCATTGAGGACCTGGCCTTAGCTCCAGTAGAGGTCCCAGCGGGGAACCTTGCTTAGATATTTCTCGTGTTTTGGGACTTAGACTTTGGTATGTACTTATATTTGGATACTGGACTTTGTCTCCAGTTAGATACTTTGGTTATGTATTATTAAGCCTGTACTTGTTTACCTTCGCTTATAGATGCTGTCTTGTGATGAACCTTTAATTATGATTTTAGAACTGTTAGCTGCTTAGATACTTTATTGTCTATTCTTAGAACAGCTTACTACGCTTTAATCAAGCGTAGGCTGGACATGGCTCGGCCCGGCCCAACAATTTGGGTATCGGGTCATGACATATTTTTTTGGCGGCCCATACAGGTCCTGACTTAAGTTGTTTGGTTACGTTATTGTACCAAGCATGCCTGCAATTAGGATCTAGGACAACTTGATAACACTAGGGATGACATTTAGAACACCTAGAGGATTACTAGGATTGCAACATAGGAGAATTCATCACAGCATAGGACCGTTAGCTATAATTAGCCTCTTGTTTGTATTTCAGTGGGTCAATTTAGACCAAGTTTGTACCCTTGGGATGACCCCCGAGGATCCCACTTTAATCTCACTCTAATCTTATCTAGAAATCAGTTTCCACTTATTTCCATTTGCTCTTCTTTAAATTCGTTGTTGAATTTAATTTTTGATTTTGTTGTTAACTTTGATCTTGCATCGTGATAAATTCTGTGAATTGAATTGTGATATATTCTGATAAGGTAAACGTCTGTTTTAGTTATGGAGTTTAGAATTTATCGCAGCCATATTAGCTGGTATGACAAAAACGTAGAGCCTGATTTTGGATATACTATCCTATTCATAGAATTTAGATTTTCTCGCAGCCATACCGGTTGGCGTGGCAAGGATTCTAGATTACATGATTATAGGGTGTATACCTTAGTTATGTACTCCCTCGTTTATTGCATATAAGCTTACTGGTAGGGCGAAAATTCTGGCAACATGATTTCAGGAAGACGTATATGGTTATCAGATCATATCTCAGCTTGGTTCACTTCGTTATGATCGATTGAGCAAGAATAAATTCTTATTATCATTCTTTCCCGTCTTGATTAACTCCATTCTATCTACATCTACAACTAGGATTATAGGCTCTCTAGGACTCTCCAACATGATTGCTTTCATGTTATCTTTTGGACATAATTATTTTTATGTTCCATCTTTCCTATTACTTGACTAAATTCTTCTTCGTTAACCTCTTTGGTAATTCTTCTCGTTATACATCTCGTTGTCTTCGTACCATTCTTGGAAATATTTCGATAAACTTTTCTGTCTTGCTTGACCCTTTAACTTGTTTGGACACTGTTATGGATTGCTTGACCCAGTCTTAGGCCTTGTTACCTTCTATTTAATAGACGACCGAAATAGCCAAACCTTGTTGCCTGATCCTGTAGTATAACTATAAATGTATGGTGTGATTGTGATAAGTACTTTTCCTAGGGATTGATTAGATTAAGCTTATAGGACAAGTATAAGCGACTGACTGTAGTAGACTTGGAAACCCTTAAGAACGACTGTATTGATAGTATGACTTGATGGGTATCTAAGATGGAATTATAAGATATTATTGTTGTGACTATGGATTGAGGATTAGAATCGTGTGCTAAGCAAATTGAGGATTTAGCATTTGTAGAATTTTGGTTGGTTACCTATAGCTGATTACAGGTGATTAAAGGGTAGATCGATATGTGGATTGATATAGAATAAGTTAGAATGAGTTATCGTATTGCATACGAGATCGGAAAGATATCAGTTAAAAGGACAAGGAACAAGACAAAGACATATGTACATTGGTAATTAAAATCGGGAGTTTGAAATCGAGGATTTATATTTGGAGGACTTGTTGAGTAAAAAGAAGAAGGCTCTACACCAAGGTTAGAAATTGAACGTATGATTTCAAGGAAAAATTGTAGGAAAGGATTGACGACAAATGATATTAAGGAACTGTGGATTTATAGAATATGGATACTTAGGATACGATAAGGAAATCCAGTATTTACAATTAAGGTTGGAAATATGATTGATGATTAAGCATTATAGGCTTATAGACATACCCGGAGAATGACCTATAGTATAGGGTATACATAAATGTTTCATGTTAGTATGGAAGATTCTAAAGGATATATGACGTAGTTTATGATAGAAGTACCTTTGTTGAACCTGAACCAAAAAGTTTGTAGGAGAAACAAAGAGATGATTACAAGGATAGCAGATTGAGTATTGTAGCCAGAGCAGCTACATATTATAGTTTGACCGGTTGGATGATTTTTAATTTCGAGGACAAAATTTTTGTAAGGTGGGTAGGATGTAAGCCCCCTGAATTTCAGGGTTTATTTTTATTTTCTGAATGAATTGTTTTCGATGAATATATTATTTAATTGTTTAGATCATTAATGTACCTTTCTATGTCTTTGACTTCTGGAGCGTCAGGGATGCCAATCTCTGTAAACTCTCTTCACAAGTTTTGAAGTAGACAAGATTATCTTCGTTTTGATATATCATGTCCCACTTGAATTTGTTCCCTTGTGCTCTTTTTGTATCGCGCAAGTTCGGGTCAACTTAGACCGATTAATCGTTGAATATTATTCCCACTTTTATTTTTGATCATCGTTTGCACGTTACCGTTGCTTTTAATTTAGGAGCACCAGATCAGCCATTTTCTCGAAACCAACATCTCATAAATGATCTACTCGAGACGCTCTCCACCCATGACCTTCGTGTCCCACTCAGACACTCCATTTTGTGCTCCATTTTCTTCGCACAACTTCCGGGTCAATTTAGGCCGATTTATTTTCTGCCGTGAAACCCGATTTAATTTCCGATTTAATTTCAGGACCCGACATCGATCCAGCATGTCAACCCAAAGTATGGACGTGGCCCATACGAAGCCTACTCTCCGCCTGAAACTTGTGTCCCATTTATTGGAGTCCCCGCATGTTGTTTATTTACCCGTGATTATAAATCCCTAATTTTTAATTCAATTATTGTGCCCGGTTCGATTTTGACCCGACCCGGCTCGACCGAACCCGAACCCAAGCTCCCTGTTGTTCTGTCATGTCTACCCAAACCCCCCTGACAATTCCTATTTTTGCACTACACAAAAATATCTAATTTATATATATATATATATATACCTCCATTATATATTATGTTGTATATATACATATGGTATATATATATATTTATATATGTAATCTCCTCTCCCTATTCTCATACAAACACACAACACAACCACCACATCACAGCAAACACCCCCCTCACTTGGACCGACTTCTCTCTCTCCTCACCCTCTCTCTATTAATATCTCTTTTTCTCTATCTAAATATCACTCCCCCTCTCATAATCTCTCTCTCCCTATTTAATATCTCCCTCTCTCTCCTCTCTCACCCCTACAGCCGACATCCCCATCCCATCACCCCTCACTCTCTCTTCCACGTATGGAGTGCCCCCCTACTACTACTACTGCTACTTACTTCTTCTTCTTCGTTTTCTTCTACTTCTTATTCTTCATCTCCTTCTTCTCCTTCTGAGAAGAGCACGGCAAAACCACCACCATAACATCCAACACCACCACCGTGCACCTCACCATCCCGACCACCGCCGTGTCGTGCCAGGCCGGCGAGCACTGCCCCCGCGCAACCACAGCAGCCGCAGCAGCGTTCGCAGCAGCATGCAGGCGCACGTGCGCGCGCGCACGGGCCGCCGTTGTGCGCCGCCGCACCGCCGTACGGCGCTGCTGTCGCCGTGGCCGGCCCCCACCGGCCGTGCGCGGCTGGGCGACCTCCCTGTGGCGGCCACCGTCCTCCGGGACGCGCCGCCTAGACGTTTCGTGCGTTTACGTCAAAATTCCGCCGTGACGCGCGATTTCAAACTTCAGAATTCGCGCTCCGTCGCAGCAAGTTCGTGCACATTTTTTGGGAGATCCGACCATTGGATCGGCGAACTCTTTGCTCCGTCGCAATCTCGGTAAACCATCTTCACCCCTGTCAAATTTCACCCGTTAATTATGTCGTTTGATACCTCAAAATTGGCCACCAAGTTGACGTTTTAAATTGAACTATTTTTGGACAGTTTCGTGGAGCCGACTTCGTCAGCTCGTAACTTCGCCGTCGCAGCTCCGTTTTGTGCACCGTCAGTTCCGGTGCATAGCTGGTATAACCATCTTCCTGTCTCCTTTAGATTTCGTTTCATTTTAAGCACGTTTGGTTGGTTGAATTCGACGCCAAAGTTGGCCGTCCGAATTCTTTAATTTGCACTTGTAAAATTCCATTTTTGAACCCGGGACTCCGGATTCAACTTCTGACACCACCAGTAGACTCGTGGCGTCGTTCTGGCATGTTTTCATATAAAGTATGTTTGATTTGGAGAACGTGAGCCCTGGCACATTTCGGTACAAAGCGGGTCCCATTTTTCGGGTCAACGGGTCACTTTGAGATCGGCTCATCGGAATCCAATTGGATATACCGTTGAGTTCGTATCGTCATTCTGGACTCGTTGACATATAATTTGCTGAGTTTTGAAGACATTTGCTCCAGCACGCATTTCCGTGCAAACTGGATACCAAGTGTCGCGTCAACGTATCTTTGAGATCGGCACATCGGAATTTCATTTCGGACATACCGTTGGGTTCGTATCGTCATTCTGGATTCGTGGACATATAATTTGCTAGGTTTTGTAGACTTCTATCCCGACACGCTTTTCGGTGCAAAGTGTGTCCAACGGCGGACATTTTGACCCGAAATTACCGTTTTGCCCCTGTGTCTAAATTGGACTTCTGGGTAGGCTATCCTAGCTGATTTGACCGTTCTGGACACGTTGGTGATATTTATTTTATCATCCGACAACATCTGTAGATTTTGATTATGTATTATCCTTAATTTATAATTAATTATTTTTTTAGATATTGTTACTTTCTGGTTTTGAATTTTCATATATATTTTAATTGCTGTAAAAATCTTAGAAAAATTATATTTAAATACTATGTTAATTTAGCTAGTTTATTATAATTTTTCTAGCATTTATAAGTACTTTTGGTATTTTATAAAAATAGGAAAACAGAACTCATTTTCAGTATATTTATGTTTGCTGATTTTTAATAAATATTTATGAGGGTTTATAAATCCCAGAAAAATTAGTATAAATTTCTATAATTAACAAGGATCATTTTGGTACTTTATTTTATATATTTGAGCTTTTTGTCTATCTCAAAAATTGTTGGAGCATAGTGTACAGTAGATTTAATTATTGAATAATTACGACTTGTAACTTTTTATGTTGTTTTGTGTTTTAGTCGTATTGGACCTCACCCCGCGCTAGTGTAAAGATCCTAGGAAGTTAGTTTGTGTATAGTGGCACTCCACATTAGACTTTTATGCTAGGTCCCCACTTGGCTAGTATCCAGTCAGGAGTCGTGTCACACCACTAGTGTATTATTGAACATAGCTTAGAACTGAGTTTGTATATCATTATTGACAGGATACCGGACATCTCTATTGTCGTACTAGTATTCTTGCTTTGCTTGAGGCAAGTACATCTACAAACTCATTTACTGTCTTTTAATGCTAGAACATGTATTAACCCTGTTAAAATACTGCTTTCTGAATAACTGCAAGTTAAATCTTCACATGTTACATTAAATTGGTCCCTACCATGCTTAGGACAGTTATCATATCTTCTCATGTTCCTTACTGGTTCTCAGTACATGTTTTACTATGCTTTGTACTACTCGGAGTATTCACGTGTTTCATACTGTTTCCAGTACCGGCTATGCTTACATTACTCCCAGTGTCTCTCACATATTTTTACTGTTATTGTATCTCTCACATGATTAGAATATGGGTTATGGGGAAACTGATAGTATTGTACGTGATCACGACCCCCTACAGTAGCGAGCTCGGTCGCATTCTATATGCATACCTTGCCGCAGGCCATTATCCCGCATTTCTGTATGGATGTACACCTATGCTTGTTGACTTGTACGTATGTACATTTTATTTACATGTACCATAGTACATTGTACATCTATTGACCGATCACGTGCCTGCTACAGTTTTAAACATTACATATACATCTGTCTTTATGACATCCTTGCCATGATAGATTATGAGATATACCATGATTCCAGATATGCCATGTTCCCTGTGTTACTATGATATTGTGATCCCAGTTGTACCATGAGGCCATGTTTTTAGTATTTCCTGTTTTATAGACTTATCACACCATGTTTCTTGTTGTACATCTCTTTCATTATATGTTCAGTACTTTAGTTGTAGAGGTTGTACTTGCTCCCGTCCTGACAGGATAACGTTGTAGGTTTGCTTTTCGAGAAGGAAACGCTGTGTGTTACATGTTACGGTACTGCATTAAGGACCTGGCCTTAGCTCCAGTAGAGTCCCCAGCGGGGAACCTTGCTTAGATATCTTTCTCGTGTTTTGGGACTTAGACTTTGGTATGTACTTATATTTGGATGCTGGACTTTGTCTCCAGTTAGATACTTTGGTTATGTATTATTACGCCTGTACTTGTTTACCTTCGCTATAGATGCTGTCTTGTGATGAACCTTTAATTATGATTTTAGAACTGTTAGCTGCTTAGATACTTTATTGTCTATTCTTAGAACAGCTTACTACGCTTTAATCAAGCGTAGGCTGGACATGGCTCGGCCCGGCCCAACAATTTGGGTATCGAGTCGTGACACATTTCACCACCAAATCTTCTTCTTTCCTTCTCCATTCTAGCCAAGGAGGAAGCTACCCAAGTTTGGGAGGATTCGGAGCTCGTTCGTGTCCTTTTGAAATCTCTACGTGTCGGTGTCGCTCCGGGAAGGCTTTTCTTCGATTCGATCTACCGGGAGGTATAAATCCCTTCTCCTTTTCATTTCTTCATGCATATAGGTCTATTTTGAACCCATAGGAATGACCTCCATGGTTGTATCTCCATTTGTGTCCATTTCGTGTCCATTTGGAGGTCATAGGAGTGTCCTTTGTGTTGTGGTTGTGTCCATGTGGGAAAATCCCAAATTTGGACACACTATGTGTGTTGTTATGTATGAATGAATTATTACATTTAATCTCATATTTTTGTATTGGAGATGTGTTCTATAGTGTCTCATATATATATTAGTGTAGAGAGTGAGTTCTTGATATATTATGTTACATACTTGTGTTCTATTGTCTCAAGCTACCTAAATCCGTCATGATTTTTATCCACGTTTTTAATTTCAGCCCTAACTTAGAAATATCATAACTTCTAGCTCAAAGTTCGGTTTAATCTCCCATTTTTTTTTAAAAGAAGCGTATTGAAGTTAGATTTCCAAAAACATGTATTAATAGGCCTAATTATTTCTGTAACTTTCTGGAGAATTATTTGAGTGTCAGTTGTACGAAAGACAAACGCGTTCTCGATGTTTTCGCGATTCCGGGAGTTTTCGGAAACGAAAACGTGATCCGTTTGAAGTTTCGGAAAGCTAACACATAGATCTATAACATACTTTAATCCTAGATTTTAATTCATGCTGAGATGGTACAGTATTGATTATTAGTAGGAGTTACTATTCGGCATATGCATTTTGTGCACCCTTGTGTGTAATATAATGTTCTATTTGATTTTAACCCATGTTAATGTATATACATTATGTAATTAAATAGAGAATGCAAGCATGAGTAAATGGTTAAATAAATGATGTATGAGGTGTAAGTATCCTATCTAATATAAGCATGTATATGTATGGCTTGTAATGAATATGTAGGTTCCATAGTATGTAATGTACGGTGTATATAGTAGTACAAGAGAATAAATGAATGATGAATGAATACAAGCATGAATGTAATGTAATAATAGATATAATGTATGCAATATACAAGTTAATGAGATGTAATGTTCTATGTTAACACAAATCCTATATTACCTCATGTACCCCTTACACTATGTTGACAATATCACACTTGACACTTTGTTCACTTACACTTTGACACTCTTTGATATGTATACACTATGTATGCCCATTTAACCCTCACTTGCCCCTTTGTCATGTTCATATACACACACATAGCCTCTTAAATAAGTATTTATGAATATAGTTAACTTAGCTATGTATGTATATTATATATGTTAGCATATTGTGTTGTAATATATAAGTTTATGTAACCATTTGAAATGCCATAATTATAGACCTAATGTTGAATACCAATATATGCACGTGTATATATGTAGACATATAGCTTAAAGTAATAGATTACCTAGTGTATATCCAATGTGAATTCTTGCCTATTTGAGTATTGAATAATTGCATGCTATATAGAGTTGGGTGTATGTTGGCTTGTATAGCCTTGTATTGATGTGTGCTTGCTAGGATAGTCTTGGTTAGGCCTAGTAAGACTTACTGGGTTAGGACATGACTTAGTTTGACTAGTACAGTTGACCAGAGTTGACCAAGGGTTGACTTTGGCCTAGTTTGACCTAGATTCATGTAGAATGCATTATAGTGCTTTATATTACCCTTCTGGATATGTTGTGACTTGTGCTGTTCTAATTAGGAGCTAGACACCTCTCCTCGGACAGTATCTTTACCGTGGACATTCAGATATCAGGCGAGTACATTCTCTGATCATTTCATATCATGTTTAGGATTATATTTCCTGCTTTAGACTATCTTACTTGATGCTGACACGTTAGTAACATGGATTGGTACTATATGGATCCCTTCATGAGATGTTATCCCTCTCGGGAGCATCAGATACTTTTGTCATGTGTGTTTCACTTACATCACGTATCTCATGCTTCTATTATCATGAATCTTCAGGAATCAGCTAGTGACTCATGTACCCTCATGATCACCGAGCCTTCACGAATCAATTCATGAATCACCCTTTATGGGCAACGTAGTATAATCATGAATCTTAACGTAACTTGATTGGATCCTTGTGTATTGATTGGGGATGGGGGAGTATAAATGAACATGTGAATAATTCCAAGTAGTGTAATCATGAATCAATTCTAAGTAGTGTAATCATGAATCAGTCCCATGCCATTCACATGTTTATCCTGTACTCTGAATCACTAGCACTATCTCTTTCTATATATAGATATTTACTTACAGTCTCTTTTTACATTATACTATTTCTTCAGATCCTATTTTATTCTCTAGTATGATTACATTTCCTTTCCTGTTATGACTTGTTGAGATGTAGTGTGCTTGCTCCTATCCTGACTGGACCTGTTGATAAATTTTACAGATAGCCTGGAGGTTGCCTGCTAGCCTAGAGGAGACAGTAGAGGTTGCATAGATAGCTAGGATTTTTGCTTATAGTTTATTTTCAGTCATCTTGAGTTGTATTTATGGATTACTGTATTTGAGTTTTGAGATGTATTCTGAGTCTGTATCTTAGACACTTAGACTTCTATCTATTGTATCTCTTTTCGATTTCATGTTTATCTATCTTCCTTTATGCTCTACCTTAGATGTGATTGAGTTTACATTCTGCTATGTCACCCCCATTCGGGGAGTGTAAACTATTTAGTCTTATACTGTTAGATGCATTGAGACCTAGGACAGCGTTCTACCATCGACACTGCGGCGTAGGCTAGGCGTTGTTATGTTCTCGTGCCCTAACTCTAGGGTGCGGGTCGTGACACGTTTTTAGTGGTGGCCCATGCAGGTCGAGATTCGCATTAGTACGATTTCGTAGTAGCGCAACGACTTAGTTGTACTACTACGAGCCTGCTATAGGATATATAAATTAAGATGTTAGGATAAGAGGATACTCAATCACTGTTAGGATTTCTTGAGAGATTCCTGGGATGACCCTTGAGAATCTCATTTTGAATTTCGATTTAAACTCCTTTCCTTGTTTTGATTCAACTTTTTCTTGATTTGAATTTGATTTTATGGATTCATTGTAGAACTTTGAATCCTGGTATTAGTTGATGATTTTGATAAAATTTTATAGTTATTGATTTAATTTTGTATTTAGATTAATATTTTCAAATCCAAGGTACTCAATCACACTTAGGATTCTTTGAGAGATTTCTGGGACGACCCCTGAGAAACTCATTTTGAACTTCAATTGGAATTCCTTTTCCTCTTGTTTGGATTCACCCTCATTCCTTGCTATTGAATTTAAGCTTGATGGGTTCCTCTCGTTTGAACCGATGAGAAGGAACATATCTTCATTATTCTTCTCGCCATTATTCCCTTGTATTCTTATTTACCTCTTATCCTAAACTCTGTCTCATTGCATTAATTACCCATATCTTGTCGTCCCTACCAGATGTACTTCAAAACCCTTGAATCTTCGTATCTTTTGTATGGAGAAGGCTAAGGAAGTGACGTAAATTATGTAGCTCAGAGAAGACGTAACTGGTTATTTTCTGATGATCTAAAGGAAATCAAATGTGGAGTGTTCCATATGAAAACTTGAGATAGAAATGTGGTAAAGGTCTCGAATAGAATAAAGAGATGTATACTGCCAATCTGGAAACAATTACATTTAGAGAAATTTTGGGGTTATGAGATAGTTTATAGGTGTATTCAAAACTAATGAGGATATCAGAGGTCAACCTAGTTTTGAGAACTTAGAAAATCTTGGTTATTGATTCTGGGGAAAACTTTTACTCTGAGGCTATGTAGAAGGTTAGTAATGGAAAAGAGAAGTTAATTATGTTTAATAAGGATATTAAACAAGTTGTTGCGAGAAAATGACTAGGGATAGAGAGAACACAAAGTTATGGAAGTTTAGAGATTGTTGTGAAATATTTTTAGGAGAATAATATTCAAGGGTGTATGTCGAAGAAAATACGGAAGTTGATTTTATGATGTAAGATAAGTTTTGTAAGGCCTAGAGATTTAAATTAAGTAATACGAGGAGAACAATTTGAACAAGTTCAAGAAATTCGTAAACGGAATTTAGAGGTTTTGGGTCAAATTTAAGACAAGGTGAAAGAACTTAGAAATTTAAATAAATGGTTAATGTTGATTCCTAAATGTGAGGGCTGTGCTTCAAGAGTGATGTTTGGAAATTGGAAATTGCCTACGGTAGTCATGGTAAGGGTTTAAGTAAAGGTTAAATTTTATATGGAGACTGGTGAGGTAAAGATATGATTGGCAAGTTATGACCAGATGAACTTAAGAGTATCAGAAGCAGATGACTAACTCGATCTTCATTATTTTTGTGCATTAATTACCACATCTTGAAATCCCACTTTCTAATTGAGATCCTTGACGTTCCTTATCGTGACTTTGATATTCGGAATGTAATACTAGTTGTTACCCTCCAACAAATCTTATATGCAAGACCTAGACGAGCTCACCTTCGTGTAGGTATATCATGTCCACTAAAACCCGTCTTCTTGTACTCTATTTCTTGATATGATTTTCTGGTCAACTGGCTAAACTATAACCTCTACCATTATACTAAATTTCTTCTTATTTCAATTAGAAATCCAGTCTTGACTCAATTCTTTTGACCCGACATGTGATGGTGTTCTGCTTGTTTCCTTAGATGCTTAACCTTGTACCTTATCTGATTACTTGACCCGTTGGTTAAGAAACTTGGACTATGTAATTCCTTTCATCATTACCACCCTTATATCTTGTGCTGCTAAATTAGCCTTAGTTTTGCAAGCTTATCTATTTTCGAGCTTGGTCATGACATATTTTATTGGGTGGCCACCCACTAACATATTGTCTAATCAGAACCGGTACTTGATGGTCTGATCAACCTATTGCACTTTGGTTTACTTTTTCATGTATCAATCTACGAGAATGGAGACATAGTTAAACTTGACCCTAGAGTCTCATTCGCGACAGCCTTGACAATTCTCCTTGAAATCTTTTCATCGCCTATGAACCTCGTATTCGTACTCAGTCGAATTAAATTTAATCATGACCTGAACCTCCATCATTGGATGCTCGTGCTCATACTTTGATTTCATTGATTTCCCTTCTTGCCCAAGTCTCGTTTTATCCCGAAATTGATCAACTTAGATCGTATCAAGACAAAATCTATTTGTGATTTGTTGTGCCTAAATTTTCAATTTTTGCCATTTTATGGAATAGTAACCTTTTAATAATTTTTTAGTTGTTGTTAATGACCAATTTCATATAGGATGGTAGACAGCCCTACAACTTGATGATTGTTGTTCCCTTACCTTCCCAATTAGGACACCCTAGATTGTTGTGTGTTGATACCATAGTACTGTTTTGACCTAGAATGATTAGTGTACCTAGGTGAGACTTCCAACTGCTACGGTATGCCCTGACCTTGTATACTATTCCTTCAAATTGCATGATTTAGATAAAAAAATTTAGACCTTGATTGTTGGGAAATAGGGACGTCACCCCATTAGTATCAGTTGTAGATATTATAGGTTAGTCCTTGATGTGGGGATGTGTGTCTATAAACATGTAGCTTATGAGATTTATGAGAGATTATAGTATCAGCCTTGATAGGATGTACTAGTCTTTTGGTGAGTATAAATGTTATGAGAGATAGGGGCCTATACGTCTTAGTAATGCATCGTTCCTTTGGTAATAGAATGTATTAATAGATGGTTAATAGGAAGATAATAGTTTGAGCATACCTATAGCCTATGATCAGTTCCTTTCATCCTTAGTTAAGACCACTTTAAAATAGGTCCAGTCCCTTGGATATAGGTTCCAGTCCATATTTTATTGAAGTTCCATTACCGCCGTACAACAGAGCAGTGTTGGAGGTATTCCTAGATTGACACTATTTAGATGTCCGTTTATTGTTCCAGTGTTAGGAAGTGTTACCTTAGATATTGGGTAGGTTAGAGGCTCTAGAAGGAGTACTATCGATCTTAAATTTCGAGGACGAAAATTTCTAAGGTGGGTAGAGTTGTAGCACCCAGTTTTCCAAATGAGGGTAATTTTGAAATTTTGTGTTTATAATTATTTTAATAATGATATTTAATTCATGATATGTTTTGGTGATTTTAAATCATTTTAAAATTATTTAAATCAATGACTTGTGGTTTTGACGTTTTGCTGGTGAAACCCTAGAGACTGTTTGACCTAGAGCCTAACCATGTGATTATGATATTTTAATGTCATTTATGGCCTAAGGATATTTTGCATTTGACCTCTTTGAATTATTTTGATATAATTTTATTATTTATGATATTGTTTTGGGGTTATTTAAGTCGGGTTCGAATTTCAACTCAATCCGACTTGAAACGGGGACCCGGGGGTAGTTTGACTCTAGTAGGACCACACACTAGTTAGGCATGGCCCACATGATATTAATTTTAGTCCACATGATAGAAATATTTTAGTTAGAGGTTAGACTAATTATTATGGATAAGGTTAGTGTGATTAGAGACTTTAGAATGACTAATTTAGCCCCAACCAATTAGCCCTTTCCTAATACTCATAGAATAGGTTAGTGGGGGCATTTGGATAATAGGACAAATAGCCCCATATGGCCAGCCACTTTGGGAGAGGATAGGCTCAAGTTCATTTCATTATTCTCATCCACACTCTCTCTCTTGTTCTTCCCCAAATTCCTAGAGAGCAATCCCTAGCAATTCTCCACCAAATCCTTCCATTTCACCACCAAATCTTCTTCTTTCCTTCTCCATTCTAGCCAAGGAGGAAGCTACCCAAGTTTGGGAGGATTCGGAGCTCGTTCGTGTCCTTTTGAAATCTCTACGTGTCGGTGTCGCTCTGGGAAGGCTTTTCTTCGATTCGATCTACCGAGAGGTATAAATTCCTTCTCCTTTTCATTCCTCATGCATATAGGTCTATTTTGAACCCATAGAAATGATCCCCATGGTTGTATCTCCATTTGTGTCCATTTTGTGTCCATTTGGAGGTCATAGGAGTGTCCTTTGTGTTGTGGTTGTGTCCATGTGGAAAAATTCCAAATTTGGACACACTATGTGTTGTTGTTATGTATGAATGAATTATTACATGTTTAATCTATTTTTTGTATTGGAGATGTGTTCTATAGTGTCTCATATATAATTAGTGTAGAGAGTGAGTTCTTGATATATTATGTTATATACTTGTGTTCTTTTGTCTCAAACTACCTAAATCCGTCATGATTTTTATCCACGTTTTTAATTTCAGCCCTAACTTAGAAATATCATAACTTCTAGCTCAAAGCTCGGTTTAATCTTCCGTTTTTTTTAACAGAAGCGTATTAAAGTTAGATTTCCAAAAACATGTATTAATAGGCCTAATTCTTTTTGTAACTTTCTGGAAAATTATTTGAGTGTCAGCTGTACGAAAGACAAACGCGTTCTCGGTGTTTTTACGATTCCGGGAGTTTTCGGAAACGAAAATGCGATCCGTTTGAAGTTTCGGAAAGCTAACACATAGATCTAAACATACTTTAATCCTAGATTTTAATTCATACTGAGATGGTACAGTATTGATTATTAGTAGAGTTACTATTCGGCATATGCATTTTATGCACCCTTGTGTGTAATATAATGTTCTATTTGATTTTAATCCATGTTAATGTATATACATTATGTAATTAAATAGAGAATGCAAGCATGAATAAATGGTTAAAAATAATGTATGAGGTGTAAGTATCCTATCTAATGTAAGCAGTATAGTATGGCTTGTAATGAATATGTAGGTTCCATAGTATGTAATGTATGGTGCATATAGTGCAAGAGAATAAATGAATGATGAATAAATGCAAGCATGAATATAATAATAGTAATGTATGCAATATACAAGTTAATGAGATGTAATGTTCTATGTTAACACAAATCCTGTATTACCTCATGTACCCCTTACACTATGTTGACACTATCACACTTGACACTTTGTTCACTTACACTTGATACTCTTTGATGTATACACTATGTATACCCATTTAACCCACTTGCCCCTTTGCCAGTTCACATACACACACATAGCCTCTTAAATAAGTATTTATGAATATAGTTAACTTAGCTATGTATGTATATTATATATATGTTAGCATATTGTGTTGTAATATATAAGTTTATATAACCATTTGAAATGCCATGATTATAGACCTAATGTTGAATACCAATATATGCATGTGTATATATGTGTAGACATATATAGCTTAAAGTAATAGATTACCTAGTGTATATCCAATGTGAATTCTTGCCTATTTGAGTATTGAATAATTGCATGCTATATAGAGTTGGGTGTATGTTGGCTTGTATAGCCTTGTATTGAGTGTGCTTGCTAGGATAGTCTTGGTTAGGCCTAGTAAGACTTACTGGATTAGGACATGACCTAGTTTGACCTAGTTTGACTAGTGCAGTTGACCAGAGTTGACCAAGGGTTGACTTTGGCCTAGTTTGACCTAGATTCATGTAGAATGCATTGTAGTGCTTTATATTACCCTTCTAGACATGTTGTGACTTGTGCTGTTCTAATTAGGAGCTAGACACCTCTCTTCGGACAGTATCTTTACCTTGGACATTCAGATATCAGGCGAGTACATTCTCTGATCATTTCATATCATGTTTAGGATTATATTTCCTGCTTTAGACTATCTTACTTGATGCTGACACGTTGGTAACACGGATTGGTACTATATGGATCCCTTCATGAGATGTTATCCCTCTCGGAGCATCAGATACTTTTGTCATGTGTGTTTCACTTACATCACGTATCTCATGCTTCTATTATCATGAATCTTCAGGAATCAGCTAGTGACTCATGTACCCTCATGATCACCGAGCCTTCACGAATCAATTCATGAATCACCCTTATGGGCAATATAGTATAATCATGAATCTTAACGTAACTTGATTGGATCATTGTGTATTGATTGGGGATGGGGGAGTATAAATGAACATGTGAATAATTCCAAGTAGTGTAATCATGAATCAATTCCAAGTAGTATAATCATGAATCAGTCCCATGCCATTCACATGTTTATCCTGTACTCTGAATCACTAGCACTATCTCTCTCTATATATCATAGATATTTACTTACAGTCTCTTTTACATTATGCTATTTCTTCAGATCCTGTATTTTATTCTCTAGCATGATTACATTTCCTTTCCTGTTATGACTTGTTGAGATGTAGTGTGCTCGCTCCTGTCCTGACTGGACCTGTTGATAAATTTTACAGATAGCCTGGAGGTTGCCTGCTAGCCTAAGGAGGACAGTAGAGGTTGCATAGATAGCTAGGGTTTTTGCTTATAGTTTATTTTCAGTCATCTTGAGTTGTATTTATGGATTACTGTATTTGAGTTTGAGATGTATTCTGAGTTTGTATCTTAGACACTTAGACTTCTATCTGTTGATCTCTTTTCGATTTTATGTTTATCTATCTTCCTTTATGCCTACCTTAGATGTGATTGAGTTTACATTTGCTATGTCCCCCCCATTCGGGGAGTGTAAACTTTAGTCTTATACTGTTAGATGCATTGAGACCTAGGAACGTTCTATCGCCGACACTGCGACGTAGGCTAGGCGTTGTTATGTTCTCGTGCCCTAACTCTAGGGTGCGGGTCGTGACATAGTTAGACATTATTTAGTTTTGACCGAGTTGTCTCCGAAAACCTTTCTAGTTGTTTTATTTTATTGTTTGGGTATTATTGGAGTTGGACCTGTGGATTGATATTATTAGTATTTGATTCTCTGAGACTTATCTAGTTTATTTTCATCTGTTCTCTCTAGCTATGTTGAGTACTCTTGTTGCATCTTGATTCAACTGTGCCTCTGGACCGATATGAAAATATATAAACTGCGTGGTTGTGTTGGTTCTTGTGGAGGATTAGACAGTATTTTACCGTCGACACTGCGATGTAGGCTGGATGTACCTATGCCTTATGCCCAAATACTGGATGCGGGTCGTTAACATTTTTATAGCATCCCATGCAGGTCGTTTTTGCAAGGACTGTGAACTTGTGGTCGTACTTAAGATAGATGTACTACTGCGGGCCTATGAATAGGATTAGATTTTAAGGACCCCTCCACATGTTTAATACGTTATTGATCTCCATACTTGACTTCAATTACTCTTTTGATTGCATCATGTTTGAATCGCCTCTCGTCTAATGATTTTACTTATTTGTAGTCAAATGGATTCTCAAGATAGGAACGTCGCTCCTATTAGCACCCCCCACTGTAGGCGAACTTTCCACCGACGGGACCCCCAACACATGGAGGCCAGCTTCTCATCTGGGCGACCCGTCACAGCTGCATACCTCGAGGTTCCGTAGAGAACATTCTACCCCTCTATAGTTTCCTTCGCAGACTACCACCAGCACCTGTTGCATCCTCAGCACTGTCCTGCATCCAGACATGTTCTGCA
>JANAVB010035564.1:0-31217 GCA_029216955.1 Iris pallida
ATTTATAATATATATATATATATATATATTATTTATATATTATATTATATATATATATATATATATATATATATATATATATATATATTGTAACATATATAGAGTAACATATATATTTACAATATATATATAACCTTATTATAACCTATAATGTTACCTATATATATGTACTCTATTATATTATAACCTAGATATATGTTACTCTATATATATGTTACAATATATATATATATATATATATATATAATCTATATCTATATATATATATATATATATATATATAATAAAAAAATATATATAAAATATATATATATATATATATATTATATATATATATATTATATATTATATATATATATATTTTTTTTTTATATATATATATATATATATATATTATATGAACCCTCCCGCCCGCATGGCTTCATGATCCCCCCCGCCGAGTTCGACGCCGGGACAGCGCTCCGGTAGTCGGTCGTCAGCCTCATCCTTACCTTCCCTGGCGCCGCCCGCGTCGCCCGCCCACGGCGTGCACCCCTCTGGCGGCTCCATCTTCGCTAGGCTCTGCGCACGAGCGCGCTCCCCTGGCCTTGTCGGCCGACCAACTGGCCTTGGTTAGCCTTCTCTTCGTCGGGGTGGCCCCCAAGCTTCGGTGGCCAACCCCGGCACCTGCCCCCGAGCCGGCCACGACATCCACTCCCAGCCCCGTCGCGATCAGAAGCCACGTTCGCGAACCGTCGCCCCCCCGCCACCACTCCACACCTCGACATTGCTCCTCCACTCAGCTGGCCGCCATCGTCGGCTACCCCCTACACCCTCCTCCCGCTCGATCCGTTGTGGCGAGCGGGACTCGTGTTTTCGACCTCGGGAACGGTGCCCTCCCTTCCGTCAAGCCCGAATTTAATTCGAATTTGAATTTGAATTTCCCCCTCTGTGGCCAAGGGTGGAGATGGCTGCTATGCGCCCCCTCCCCAAGCCAAGGATAGCCATGCGCCCACCTCTCGGCGGGACAGGCATGCGCCCCCCTGTCGCAGACGGGTGTCGGCTATGCGCCCACGCCATTCGCAGGAGGTCATGCGCTCCCCTCCTCGCTCGGCCTTACGCCCCAGCGTGCAGGCGCTTATGCGCCCCCCTTGGGTTCGCAAGGCGACGGCACCGATCGGCTACCTCCCGTGGTCCTCCATGCACCTTCCACTCCGAGTGCAGCCTTGGCGCCTCCCGCAGGCGGACTGCCCCTCCCTCCCACAAGGGGCTACGCGCCACCCTGCCCCACAACGGGCGCATGCTGTAGCCTCCCGGATCCTGCGCCTACAGCCAGCAGGCATGCTCCCAATTCCACCTTTCTCACCTCCTGCCCCTATACGTCGCCCTGTCCCACCCCGGGCGCATGAGCCTGTCCTCCGGGGCATGCGCCTGTCGCTAGCAGGCATGCGCCCACTTCGTCCACTCTCTCCGCCTGTCGCCCCTCGATCCCTGGCCCTGCAGAGCCCGTTGGTCGACGTTCATTCCCCGAGGGGCCGCCCAGAGCTGCGAACGTTCCCTCACCACCCCCTCACCCTCTTCCAGCTCTTCCAGACAGCTCCTGGGCACTCAAAGATCCCCTCACCATCCCGTCTTACGCAGAGATTCTGCGACCAGATCTCATGTCGTAGCTTCCTCTCCTGTCCGAGGACACTGAACTGCCGAAACTTGAGCTTCAGAGCCCCGCCGACGGCCAACCCCTCTGTGTTCCGTTTATCGAAGCCTAGATATCCTCCTTATCTGCCTGCTTTGCGAAGACGTTCGTGCTAAAATTCCCTTCAGGCTGTCCTAAGATCTGCAAAGCCCAAGAAACCATAGCAGGTTGGGGCCTCGCAGCCGCGTACAAGTTCAACCCGCTAGACCCCAAATACTTACTCCTTCACCTTTTGTTCGACTCCGACTACTCCTTAGTCTGGGCCAAAGGTACCACCAACATAGGCTCCCAGAGCGTTAAGTTCGCCAAATGGTCCACCGGCTTCAACCCAGGGTCGATTCGACGGTCATCTCGACATGGATCACCCTCCCAAAGCTCCCCCAAGTCTGCTTCGCCCCCACAGCTCTTAAGAGAATCGTCGGCACCTTTGGGACCGTTGTGGCCATTGCGGCAGAGACCCGCAACCTATTCAAAGGCAACTACTCTAAGATTTGCGTGGAACTCGACTTGGCTTCCGACTCCCCTAGTATCCAGATCGACCTCAGGGGACAAACATACGTCCAGAAGCTAGTCTATGACAACAACATTATTTTCTGTAAGCACTGTCAGATCAGAGGCCACCTCATAACGTATTGCTTCAAGGCCCACCCCGAACTCAAAAAGAAAGCCCCGTCGAAGTCTCTGTCGCCCAAGACGACCCGTCACACTCCTTCAGGCCCGATTCTCCCCTCTCCAACTCCCACTCCCACTTCGCGGACAGCGACGACTCTCCCAATACCCGCTCCTCTACCTCCGGCTAAAGTCATCGTCCCCGTCGACCCCATCATCCTCAATAATAGATTCGGTATACTCACCTCCTTCCCTCCAGATGTTGTCCAGACATGCCCCCCTCCAAGCAAGCCCCCTCCGCTGATGACTTACAGACCACCGCAGAGCAACTGATCTGCGGTGCCTCACCGATCAGTGATGTGGAGAATCAGTTGGCTTTGATTATAGCCAATGTAACCGCCCCTCCCCCTTCCCCGAAAGTGAAGCCGAGACCTCCTTCAGCCTCATTCCCACAGACAGGCTCCTTCAAGCCATGGAAGTCAGGTTCCTGGACCCCAACAACCCCCTCTGCGCGCTGGTGGAGATTGAGTTTGTGGTCGACCCTCCATTTGGAGGACCCGGGTAACTCCGCTCAAAATCCTTCCGAGGTGGCGGAAGACACCACGACGACGACCGTGAGAGCTCCCAAAATCCTCCACAGAAAGAAGAACAAACACCCCCAAGAGCAAAATGCCATGACTACTAGGTCAGCCATAAAGCTCAACACCCATGCCTCCCGCAACCTCCCCAATGCTTAACATCCTCTCGTGGAATCTTAGAGGGCTGGCCAATAAACCTACCTTAAGGAGATTAATTAGCCTCAAGAAAATCTACCGAGTCGACATCCTAGTGATCATCGAACCCAAAATCTCTCAGAGAAAACTCAAAGCCTTCCAGCTCCATCTCGGCTTCCAGTCCATCGTCGTCGGATGCCATGACATATGGATCCTCTTCTCCTTCGATTGCAAATTCGGTATCGTTTAGGATTCTGCTCAGGCGCTCTCCTGTTGGGTGGAACACCCCTCCCTCAAATCCTGATCCCTCCTCTCCGCCGTCCACGAAAGCTGCGACTTCATCAAGCGCAAGCTGCTCTAGGATTCTATGTTGGATTCCTATCTCCCCCTCAACAACCTTCCGTGGCTTTGTCTCGGTGACTTCAATACGATCTCACACAGAGAGGAGAAATCCGGGGGCTGCCCTCCTCCCCCAGCCGGCCATGGCTGACTTCAACACCTTCATCTTCAATGCACACATGTCCTCCATCCCCCCAACCGATCCTCTGCTTTCTGGCTCCTCATCCTCCATGGCCGTCACCTCGTCGAACCCTTAATCTGCCTGCAGCCTGGCAGCGGCAGATCATCGCTGCGTTACGAACATTGGCTCGGCAACGAGGTCTGGTGCCTTTCTTCGTCTGCCCCCCAAACTGCACGATCCGTGATCTATGGGACACCGACTCGGGTTGGAGATGGGACCGGATCAGAGATTGGTTGGGCCCGGTGGCTTTCGACGACCTTGCCTCGGCTAATATGCAGCTTAACAATACTCCGGACACCCTGAGATGGACCCCCTCCTCCGGCGGCTCTTTCACGATGGCCTCGGCCAGGATCGTGGTGAGAGACACTAGCGTCCCATCTCCGGTGATCGCTTTCTTTTGGAACTCGTACATCCCCAACAAATTGTCTTTTCTGATCTAGAGAGCTTACGGCAGAAAGATTCCCACCGACGACTCCCTCACCTCCATCAGCTTCAGCCTTGCTTCTAGTTGCCATTGCTGTACTGAGCACCGCCCCGAAACCACTGACCACATCCTACTCTCTGGCGACCTCGTCTCTCAACTATGGCACAACCTCTCCCGTAGATATGGGCAGATGCATCGGGCTGACGGCTTCAACGATCTCCTCGCCAGCTGGGGTGTCTCTCACGGCCACCAGATCGTTGCAGCCACCGGTATTTGGGTGCTACAAATTTAGGTACGAAGGTCACCAATATGACTCCTCTCAGCTGAATAGGGAAGTTCTTCGACAAATTCTCAAAATCAGGAGGCACTGCGCTCACCTACCTGACCGCTTTTGGTAGGCGCTATCCTAACTCCGGGGAAGTCCTTCCGGTATTGAGCCTTTGGCCTCATTTACCTTTTGTTGCCTTTTCGCGCCTGGCGCGCTTAGTATAGGCTTTGGCATTTTGCGCCTGATACATAAATAAAGCTCTATTTCTAGAAATATATATATATATATATATATATATTTATATTTATATATTTATATATACATATATATATATATATATACATATATATATATACATAATATATATATGTATGTATATATATATATATATATATATATATATATATATATATATATATATATATATATATATATATATATATATATATATATATATATATATATATATATATATATATATATATAGTCCTCAGTAAAATACTATCTAAAAGTGTTAAGGGGGTACCCCACTGCCATATCAAATATATCCAACTGTTGGTCATCTATGTTTAACAGACGGATGGAGAACAATGGAGGATAGGTTATAGCAGTTGTCCTCAGTATTAGTTACCATGTACCAGTTTTCTCTAAGTATCGATTTGTACTTGGTATCTGTTGAACAGATAACTGAACATATCAATCGAAGATTTCTGATACCAGATTGCTCTACATCTGATACCTAGTGTTAGGATCCTTAGTATTCGATTTCTCGTTTTAGACTACCTTGTGTTAGTCTTCACTTTTATTGATTACATCTTACATCAGTTGCAGTAGGTATTGGGTGCAATTGGACCAACAAATTCCTAGTACAGATAGCAATACAGGGGGGTAAGGGATAAGTAATTAGATTGATACGTGTGTGTGATAGCCTGAAAATGGGAATGTGTGTTAGACATGTTAGATAGGTACTCATGCATAACAACTCTGAATACCCAGGTGATGCATAGGAGAAGAATGACCAATAGTTCAATCTCAGTTTTGGGAAAATAGTCCAGAGGCAATGCAGGTATATGTATATATTATTCACAGATCAGCCAAGTAACCATACATATACTGGGGGAGGTTAAAGGAATCATTAAGATATATATATAGGGGCAGGGGTACTAATAAGGACACTTAGATATGTAGGGATAGTTATAACCAGGATGGGGAACACTAAGTATAGGAGACTAGAAGTTAAATCCCAGGGGAGATGTGATAGAATAAACAAGGAGAGAAGGAGGGTCAGGCCAGACCATTAAGGCTACTAGGACTATAAGGAAATTGACAATAATTAAAAAAGTTATTTTATTTTAAATTCATGTGTTGATTAAAATTAATTCCAAATATAGGTTACTTGGACTCGAGTTTGGCACCAGATCCGTACCAGCAGCTCAGGACCACAAGCAAGTATACCTTGCCGAATTTATGCAGTATTTACATATTTTTTCTATGTTATTTTCTTGTCATATTGTACCTGGTTTATTGTCTTCCGCTTTACTCATTTTCTCGTTATACATGCACGTAGAATTGTTCTTATTTTCCATTATTGCTTATCGTATTAGATTTTTGTGTTTTTGTACATTTCTAAAAAATATCATTGTCCAGTACTATGTCGCTATACCCTTGACTGACTTGACATGAGTTTGACTTGACCGAATCTTGTATTCCTTTAGGAGAGGAGATTGATACTAGGATTAGCTATTCTCGATTGGGAGTATCTTGTATTGTACTACAATTGAGACATACTATATATTGGAAGTATCTTGCATTGTACTATAGTCTAGAGGAGTTATTCGATTGATTGTTAGCCAAGTCTAGTATTACATTTCCATATGACATGTCGTTTCTTAAATGTTCTTCTTACACTGTTCTTATCTTTCATACATGTTATTTACTGTCATAGTAGTAGGCATGTTTTATGTATCTTGCTAGTCCCCTGATGTCACGACCCGCTCCTGAATAATCGGATACGAGTCGAACATGCCCAGCCTACATTTGGAGATACAACGTAGTAAGCTGTACTAAGCATCTAATATCTCAAGTCACATCATGAAATCACATCACAACATCTAAACACGTGCTATTAATATTACAAATCACCATGTTTTTATAATACAAAAATCACCAAATTTAAAAGTAAACATGTACAACAAAGTCCCAACCTATAACTGATCTCCTCGTAGCCTCTAGGCTAGCTAATAGTCAACCCGTCCTGCCACCCATAATGCTAAGGTAGAAAGTCCTGACACCTGCAACGTATCCAATCAGAAAAGGAACAAAGTACAATCCTACGAAATGAACTTGTATAATATAAAACTGTGATGCAACGAATACAGAAAAGTAAGAACCTGAAGTACAGGAAAATAAATACATGAACGGAACCTGAACCTGAAATATAACATGGAACCTGACATGTGCAATATTGAAATACATCCAGAATGTGTGACCGGCTTGGGTAGCACAGGGTACAGGGCACATGAATAAAGGTACGACTTAGGACCCGCGTGCACAGTGCGAGGCCTAAGCTATCTTAATAAATATCTGATCATGGGTTTGGTCACACATCTGTAGTATTTCCCCTCCCCAGACGCAAGTAAAGTACATGGAACATAAGCAAGAGCACAAGACCATATCGTGTAATGTCGTGTCCAATATGAGATCATTGCGATGCAAAAATACAAAGTAGAGTTCAATTGTAGTGTACTTGCCTTTGTCCTTGCAAATCAATATCCAATGTCTTCTACCTAGATTTTAAGTAAGAATAGGTTAGATTCTAATCATGACATCGTCTATCTATCTATTTTCTTTCTATCTATAAACTAGCTATATAAAAACCCTATCTATCTATATAGAGACTAGCAACATAGTATTACTAATTAAACATGTATATTTACTAACTAGCAAGGAAAGTTAGCAACTAAATAGCAAAATAATGTGGAAACTAAGTTTATTAATGATAATATTAGAAATAACACTTGAAATATCACTGAGCTTAAACCATAAGTTTAGGTAAACACAAATTGTATATATATCCAATTAGATAAAATACAATATAAATTTATAACCTTCTTAATCAAGATTTCGAAGCTAAATAGATTTAAAATCTGCTTATAACATTATTCATAGAAACATTTTAGAAATACCTATAATGTATAAGTCTAGTATACATCTTAAATATATTAATTAAGCATATATATATATTTATATATATATATAATTGAAAGCATTTTAGAATTTATTTACTATATTTACATAGTAATATTCATCATACCATTTAAAATATAGATACTAATATTTATACCAAAACTATTACCAATATTATATATATAATTACTTGTATATGATAGGAATACTTATAGATACAAGTAAAAAATACTTATGCATGTATATATACCAATTATATAGTTACATGTATCTACATATATAATTATAACTTATTTACCTATTTATATTAGGCCCAAAATCTAGCCCTGAACTCTCAGCCTCCAGGCAAATTTGAAGTAAATAAATAGCTGCTAGTCTGGCTTGAAGTCCAGAGCCCACTTCATAATAGAAAACTCTTCTCCAACAATTTGTTTAAGAAGCTAAAAGAATTGGGCTTACAGCCCAGTCTATGTCAAATTAGGGTTTAAATCCCTATTCAACTTCAATTTAAACATGCAGAAGCAGCAGCCACAAAAAAATCAGATGCAGAAGGAGAAGAAGAGGAGAAGGAGAAGAGGGCTCACGAACGGGGCTCTCGCCATTGGAACGGGGTTGGGCTCGGAGAGCTTCACTGCTCGGCGGCACGGACCAAGACCTACGCGGTGCTTCCAGAAGTGGCGGAGGAGAGAACACCGGTCAGGATGTTCAGATCAGATCAGATCTCAGTGGAGGTTGCTTCGGTCGCATAACTCCGATGGTGAGTAGCGGAACACGGCCGCAATAGAGGAGTCACCATTTCTCGAGTGGCGAGGAAGTCGAAGGCGGCTGACGAGTCAGAGCTTCGAGGGAGGCGCACGAATCTGGGGGTTCAGCGGTGCTGGCGTGATCACGACAGCGAATGAGGCATCTCCGCCTGGCCAATACGGTAGATCTTGCATCTGCGGCGACATGAGGCACTCGACTTTAGGTCGCCGGTGGCTAGGTTTCTCGTGGCGCCAGGAATAGATCTAGAGGCGGGTCGGCGATGCTTTGATCTGAGGGCGGAGGACACGAAGACTGGTGATCGGAACCAGGGGAATGGAGGCTGTGAAAAGACTCGTCATCACAGATCCACTGCTGTAGAGACTCGGCGATAATCGAAGACGTCGGACACGACACAGTGGCCGGAGGTGAGCAATTCTAAACTTTGGGGCTGTGTTTGTGTGAAATAGTGTTGAATGGTGGGGATGATAGTGGTTGTGATACTGGTGGTGGTGGTGGTTCATGGTGGCGACGGGGTGGTGACGATGGTGGAGACGACCGGAATGGCCGTGGTAACATTGCGAGGAGATTGGGAGTGTGTACGGTTGAACAAGGAGGCAGAGGAGAGGAAAGAGGAGGAGGCGTTGGTGGTGCTCGCCGGAGCTCGGCCAGCACGACGACGGAGAACAATGGCGACTGGCCGGCAGGAGCAGTGTTCAGTGGAAAGAATAACAGTATGGTGCCAAAAATTTATTTAATATTTAATAACTGGGGAACACCCCTAATATTTATAGTAATAAGTAGTGTATTGCTCTCCAAGACAGCCTTTTGGCACTCTCCGTAATTTCTATCATATCTAAGGACAAAAGATTAAGGCTGTAACTAATTCGGTTGAAACCAACCAACTGATTGACAATTAGTTGCTAACTAAAACAAAATTAATAACTAACTACAAACTATTAGTTAACTAATAGTTAATACAATAGGGCTCTAATCAATGAATTTAAGCAATAGTCCAATATCGATCGGACCAATTTAGATCAGTCCAAACCTAATAGCAACTTGATTTAAACCTAGATAAATACTTTTAGAGAAATGAATATATTAGTTCATAAAATTTCAATATTAAATTCAAAATGAGATTTTAAATTAAGGAAAATAATTTATAACTCGAAAATTTTCAAAAGTATAAATTTTGAATCGAGGTAGTTACAAATCTACCCCCCTACAAAAATTTTGTCCTCGAAATTTCAATTAGCACGATAAACACTAATAAAGTTAACCAAATATGAAAACTTGAAAACGATTTAGTTAAACATGGAATTCGAGTTTAAGTATGCCCAATAGAGTTACGATTTCTAGGAACGATCAAAGTTTAAAATCTAGCATTAATAAATTCTAATCATGATGAAATAAATCAATTTTTAGACATAGTAAAATAGTACCAAAATCATATGGCATGCTTTAAATCCTAAATATAAAATTATGACCTATTTCAATAAGAAATCACTTAGGTGTAATTAGTACGACTATGACTTAAAATTTCAAATCATTTAAACAAGACAAAATTTGTCAAAATCATTTAGACCATTAAGGCTATAGGTGCTAAGGTAAAACTGTCACGCCCCAGAACCAGAATACTGGAGAGCGGGGGCAGACATAGCCAGCTACGTATACGAAAGGGATTCCATCTCGCTATACGGTCATGATTGTCTAAATACATGAGGGTTTAACTACAAGCCAACAGTCTCTTAAGGTCATGAACAAGCCTAGTGTCTCAATCACAAGCAAGTAAGTAAATGTTACAAGATGTAAGATCACCAAATATACAATAGTAAGACGTCCCAAACATTACATATTCAGTTGATCATGAAGCTAGTCGTTATAAAATTTTAGGACTAGCAAGAGTTTTAGTCATACATGATCAACCCTAGGATCTGTCAATCATGTTACAGCCCGTAGGCAGACAGTAAGTAAGTACAATCGAGCTAAACAGGTGCTCGTCGGCTAAACGCCTCAAAAGAATATTTTTACAATAAAGTGGAAGATCAAAAATAAACCCACTCGTTGCCCTGGTTACGTCTAGTCGCCACCATCGGGTTGGAAAGTCGGTAGATCCTCTGGAGCTGCTCCGAAATCTAGCCATACAAAATCAGCTAGGTCAGATCCCAGAAAGAGCAAGTGCTACAAGGAAGCTTCACTTAGGAACTAAAACCAGCAATTAACACAGAAGATAATAATAATATAGTAAACTGGAGAAAATAACATTTCAATGATATATGGTAAGATAACCATGGAACCATTCAGATAACCAGGTTACAATCCTTAAACCAAACAAGGACCGGGATTGTAACCCTTCGTCTGAACCGAACTTGGTTTCTCCCATTTATCAGCAGGGTAATATAAGAAATTCAGGACATGCAATAATTTATACAGGATCAAAACTAGACAGATTATTCAATCAATCACGGCCAAGCAAAGAGTACGACTTGATACTTTAACTAACTAGGGTTATCACAGGCCTAGTTACTAGCAAGATGCAGTAAGATTATTCCACAGCCACAAGCCCTACAGACCATTCAGGTTACCAAGGTCGAAATATTAGGGTTAGATTTAGGTGGGTACATCGTCCAGAAAATGCATGTACCCTTAGGTAGCTTGAAGGGTGCAACACATGACAGTGTGCTGAAAATGTGCCCTACTCGATGGCAGGCTACAGATCCCAAGCGCGCCCAAGTAACAGGATTGCCTGTAACTGGAAGATCTCTTTATGACTAATGTATTAATCTAGTTATTAGCCTTAGTCCATTTTAATAGGTACTCCCGACCGTGGTACTCAGGAGTCCCTTCCTAGACATGATGCAAGACAGGACTAGATTATTTGTACAAGCACAATCGCCCACGGTGTCCAGGTCATTTATACAGGTCATGTCATGTCAGGTAGCCGTCGCAACAGCTTATCAAGATATATCATGTCAGGTTTACTTGTCAGGAGTGCCCCACGACGGGCCACTATCATGTCATGCTAGTTCCTTGTCACACCAAGTCATGTACAATTGTCATTTCAATCATGTCAATCAAATCGTAATTTATCAAGTTTAGGACAAAAGGCATAAGGATATAAAATGGACGTAAAAATATACAATAAAGGTATAGGTGTACGCCATAAGAACTCAAGTTATACTGAGAGTTACATGGCATGGGCATAATAGTAATAATTAAAATATTCATAAAATACAAGCTATGAAAGAGCCATACGGCTCGGCATATGCGGCCAAGAAGTGATCTCATGCGGCTGGGGAGGGAGCAGTCTAAGCGCCTCAGGATGGAAGGGTCATGCGGCTGGCGGAGGGAGTCGGGTTCATACGACTGGGGAAAGAAATCCATACGGGTCGGGGGAATTAAGAGCCCATGCGGCTCGGAACAAGGGCGGCTCATGCGGCAGGCGGAAGCAGTAGAACATATGCGGCTAGCGGGGAACAGGTCTCATGCGACTGAAGGGGATGAGTCCTTATGCGGCTGGGAAAAGGACTAGTCCCCATACGGCCAGGGAATGACAGTTGTATATGCGGCTAAGAATGACAGGTGTATATGCGGCTGGCGGGGAAACCGAGCCTATGCGGCAGGCGGGTTGAGGGTCCAAGTGGCTCGAACGAATCCGGGTCATGCGGTTAGGTCCAGGCAATAGTGCATGCGGCTGGAATTGACTTGCCGCATGAATGTTCATGCGGTCAAGTGCTGCCATGCGGCTCGGGACTGTGCTTCTTCTCCAAATTTTCGAGAAGAAGTACACCATGAAGCCATGGCTTCCAAGCTGCATAAAACCTTCATCCGGAGTCCAAATCTAAACTTCCATAGGTCAAAACGGGGCAAAATGAAATACTCTACAACATAGAACCATCAAAACTTGGAAATGACAATGCTAAGTAGATCAAAACCCAAGAATTCTGAAAATACTATAAACTTAGATCTACATAAATTTAACCATGGAAACTAAAAACACCAAGTACTAAAGAGTATTAGAATCTCGAGAGGAAGAGAATGGAACAATAAAACGGAGTTCCTTCGCGAAGCAAGCTGCACTTGCCTAAGCTCTCTTCCTGGTAGGTGAGGAGTTAATGGAGGAAAGAAGAAGAGTAATGAAGAGAGAGAAGGAAGTAGGGGTTAATAAATGGTAGTGGTGGTGGGTAGGAGGTTCATCCTTGGTTCATAATGAACCAAAGCAAACCGAGCCAAGCCGAACCAACCCAAGAATAAACCAAGCCATGAAGAAAACTAAGCAAGGAATCATGCAATACAAGATAAAATACATACACGTATTCCAAAATACGTAATACGAACTACAGACATTACAAAAACGACATGACTAAAAATAAAATCAAGAATTGTAAAAAATTAAGCATGGTAAAATAGCACCAAAATAACATATTCATGTTTTTAAACTTAAATATGATCAAGAAAAAAAATCATGACTTAAGTCCAATACAAAATTATTTAAGTATACTTAGCACGATTATGACTAAAACACAACTAGTAAAATATGGTCAAAATCTTTTAGGCTACTCGAGTCATAAGTGCTAAATGATACGACAAAGAATTTTTTTTTTGCTTTTTTTTTAGAAATTACATTTAATGTGAGCAAAAAATCAAATTCTATAATTGATTCATGATTAACCATTTTAAGCACGATTTGATTGAAAATATTTCAGGAATAAAATTGGAGTCTTATACATGATCAAAATACAAAAAAATGAACATTTTCAAATTTATTTAGGTATAACCAAGGTCTAGTCGTTATCACAAGAATCGAAACAAGTCAAAAATAAAAATCATTTACGTTTTACTAGTACTGCTAGAAAATCTCAAACACCATGAATCCAAAATATGGTTAAAAACTATAGTCACCACTAATGGGTTTATTAGAAAGATAACCAAAACATGAATTTTTGAAAATTCATTTTAGCTAGAAGTCAATTTAAAATGAGCAAAATCAAATTCTTTGAAACTTGATCAAAGGAAATAAATCATTCGGGCGCGGTTGGGATTAAGATCAAAATCATTCAGATAGAAAGGCCAAATCATATTTGCATGATCATTATGATCCAAATATGATTAAGGATAATTTAGGTATACTCAAAATTTTAACCGAGAGAATTTAAATTAAAAAAAATATTCGCCATGACATAATTAAATCGATATCAAAATCAAGGCACGATCAATATTTGAAATAAAATCTGGCCACGATAAAAATACCATAAATATGCTTTAAAGAATCATCTAGATATGGCATAATTATCAGTGAAATCTGGTATATAATTTTATTGAAAACAAGATAGTAAATATGGGGACAGGAGAAAATTAAATCATGATTTAGAAAAATCATACGTCAAATTTAGGGAAATCAAACATTTGTTATAAGATAAGATATGTACGAAAATAATAACTTTATAACCTAATCACTTTCAAATCAATCACAAACTTCTATAATCTATAACTTCTTCAAAACTTATTACCCATTTGCCTACCCATGATTCTCTTAACTATCCCCATCAAAATGACCTCTGTAACATATCTAGGTTTCCTCCCGTATTTCTCTATAGCTACCAACCCTATACATATATACACAGATATACACATTTATCCATAATTATATATCTACTATCAATAATATACATAGCTATCAAATTATGCAACCATCAACAAAAGTTATGTATATCACTAGAGTTGAACCATGAAGGAGATTTGGTCAATGGGGGTTGAAAGGATAGTCCTAATGAGTTCTAGAAGATGAGGTAGACATTTCTATATGGAACACATGGTATTAGAAATGAGTTCTGAAACTTGGAGCAGACACTAAAACTTGAATAAGACCAAAGTTTAAACAATTCAAGAAATTTCTGATAAAGTTGTCAATAACGATAAAAGGCCAAACAGGGAATCATGAATAGTCTCAATAGTATCCGGGAACCATACATATCCGAAGTCACCTCACCTAGAGTTCATGCCCCACCAGTGTAGTATACATCTAGCTACAATGAACCATTGGTGTCCATGACTCCTATAGTGATAGATTACCGAATATTCTATACTCTTTATCCAGGATTGCCGGAACAACTCAAGTGGTCAAAAATTATGAATTTAGGACATAGCCTCAATAACATCTGAAAACCTACAAATACTTGAAATTATTTTGACTTAGAATCCATGCCTCACTAGTGCGCAATCGGCTGCAGTGAACTCGCGGTCTTTATAATTCAGATAAATGACTGCAGTGCGCATCTGCCACGCCATAGTAGGTTGTCGGATATTCTCTCAACTTTATCCATAGGAATTTTAAAAGGGGTTTACAACAATTCAAATGTTCTAAAAGTCCTAATCATAATGAAAGTGACGTAAGTATCTGTTCTTTAGTCAACAAGGAGACTGGTCCAGTGCAAGTATTTGTTCTATGGGTCTTTAGAAATCAACAATTACACAATTACTAGTAAAGGAAAAGGACTGAAGTTAAGTAGGATAGGTATTCTCTGGCCTTTCCATGTTCAATGGATAAATCTGACTCTAACTGATAGAAATAGTACGACTTCAGATTTCAGTGAAAGAACTAGTAAAAAATATCTCTGTCCCTACAGAATTGTCTAGGGGATATTGACCTATACCAAAATTAGTTGGAGAAAAATAATCCATTATGGTCAATAAAAAGTTTGGATAAATAGATAGACAAGTTGGAATAGCAGTTAGTCTAGGGCTCTATGACAGAATTTTGGAATTGATCAAGAAAGTCAGGTTGTAACAACCTATCAAAGGTTTGGAGGGCTTGAGAATATAAGTCATTGGTAAGAGGTTTGCTAAATGAGAGATCAAAATTTTTAAAATAGTAATTAGTCAAGTCCCTACAGAACTTTAGAAACTAATAGAGAAATGAAAAATATTACTTAGGGAAACACTTTTAGTAAATTTGTATAACAGTACAATCGGCCTAACCTGTGATTGAACATTCCTATGTCATAGGTTCCCAATGGCACTCTAATCATAGGCACCATTGGACTGACCTGCATGGGCCACCACTAAAAACATGTCATGACCCGCTCCCGAATAATTGGATACGAGTCGGACACGCCCAGCCTACGTTGGAAGATACAACATAGTAAGCTGTACTAAGCATCTAATATCTCAAGTCACATCATGAAATTACATCACAGCATCTAAACACGTGCTATTAATATTACAAATCACCTTGTTTTTATAATACAAAAATCATCAAATTTAAAAGTAAACCTGTACAACAAAGTCCTAACCCATAACTGATCTCTTCGTAGCCTCCAGGCTAGCTAATAGTCAACCTGTCCTGCCACCCATAATGCTAAGGTAGAAAGTCCTGACACCTGTAACATATCCAATCAGGAAAGGAGCAAAGTACAACCCTACGAAATGAACATGTACAATGTAAAACTGTGATGCAATGAATACAGGAAAGTAAGAATCTAGCTTCCCTTCCCGGAGAATTTTTTTTTGAAAATATTTTATTATTTATTTGATTTAAATAAGTGATTTTAGAATTTATAAATAATTATTTTAGTTAATTATTACGGTAGATGACCTTAGCCATGGTTAAGTTTTGAAGTACCAGACGACTAGGAATCATGGCACGGATAGTGCAGTAGTAGCGTGCTTTGACTAGTGTTTAGCCATGGTAGGGGAAGGCCGAGTCATAGAATTGTTCTAACTAAGAAAACTAGGCCAAGTTGTGACTTAACCCTACCGAAGATTTTATTTATTATTTAATTATATTATCGAGTTTTCGGGAACCCGGTTGTACCGAACCTGTCCAGATTAGACCCAAGTCAAATCCAAGCCCATGTAGTCATGTAGTGGGACCAAGTACGACCTTGTAGACATGTTTCGTAAGTGCAAGTATTTTTGTATATATTTTTGGAATTGGCAATTACTTACTAAGAATATTTATTATAGGTAGATTATATGTATTATTAATATTAAATAGAGTTTTACAAATTTGTATGATCTTTTGGAGGCAGATAAGTGGTGTATATGTTGTATCGTCAGAAACGACTGTTGGGCTATTTAATTGTTATTAGGATTTTTATTATCTTTAAATACTACCTTGTTGTTGTTAATTGTTAACGATTTATATTTATTAAACTATTTATTATATAAGTGATATATATATGTGTAAATAGAATATGTATGTAAATATAGTATGAAGAGGAATATTATGTGTATATATATATGTAAATATTATATGAAGAGGAATATAGGGACATATATATGTTGTGTAAATAATTATATAGGTGTATATATAGATATTAATTGGTTATAGGTATATGTATATATAGATATATATGTGTATATATAGATATTAATTGGTTATTGTGTGTGAATATATTTATATATATGTATATGTATATATATAGGTATTGGTATATATTTATATGTATATATATATGTATAAAGAAATATGAATAATGGAAATAAAAAAAAGAAAAGAAAAAGATAATGCAAAGGAGAGCCGGCCCGGCCCAGCCATCCTCAACCCCGGGCCGAGCTCTCAGAAGCGCCTAAGACTCCAATAAAGCCAACAGACCCGAAGCTCACCCCTGCTTAAAACCTCCTCCAAACTCGAACAGTTGGACCCCAGGCCGAGCACTCCCATAAGAATTCATAGCAGAACGAAGAAAAGAACTTCAAAACCCTAACCCAGTCTCGACCCCCAGGTTCGTGATCCATCCCAGCGCTGTCCTGGCCCTGCGCGCCACCGCCGTGCGCCGCCGTGGGCCACTGGCCGGTCGGCCAAGCCGCGCGTACAGCAGGGGATGCAACGACAGCAGCAGCCCGACCCCCCCACTTCGCAGGTAGATAACTCTTCACTCGTTCGACCGTTCCTCGATTCGTTTCCATGTATACGATCACAACTTAACCAGGAACAAATCCTTTCAACCAGTTTTAATGTAGATACAATCCTTTACTAGGAAATCTCTGTTAAAATCTTCGAAAAATCTTGGTTTCTGAGTTTCGAAACAGAACAGTGAATTGATTCCTGAGCCGTTTTAGAAGGAAAATCCTGGACAGCGTAATAGGCTTTAGAAAGATCGAATTAAATAGACCTATAGTTAACATAACCAACATCAAAACGCTATTGTTACTTTTATTTTTGATTTACTATAACGTGAGAAAAGTTTGATCGAAAAATCAAGAAAAATATGAAAAATAGTTTTAGAAAAAGTAGAAAACCCACGATACGACGTGCGTCCTGCCATTTTGGGCGATGTGGTCGCGAATCGAAAGCATCGAAAGCTGCGTATCGGCTTCGTGGTCGTGTGGACTTTGACAGAATTCAAATTGGTCGCATGTGCGCGACGAATTTGATGCGTATCCGTCAAAATTTACCGTATCGTGCACTTTGCAAATTTCTCAATTACTTTGTACACGCTCGTCAGATCGAGATGAAACTTGCGCCAATAGGACCGTATCATTTTTTTGGTCCTGTATACCAAGTTTGGTCCAATTCTGAGACAGTGGAATCGGATCACCGTTTTACGGGCCCCACGGTTCTACTAAAAGGGCAATTTTTGTACGGCCCGCCGAAATCCAACTTTGGACATACGGTTGGGTTCGTATCGAAAAACCAGATCTGTAGACATGTAGTTTAACAACTTTAGAGACCATTGACTCCGGCATGCTTTTCGGTGCAAAGCGGATCCAACGGTGGACATCGTTTTTGCTCGAAATTACCGTTTTACCCCTGTGTCCAGAATTGGACTTAAGGACAGGCAATCCTAGCTAATTTGACTATTCTGAGACAGTTGGCAGTGTTTGTTTCAGCTTTCGGAGACAGTTGTGGTGACTAGGACTTAATGGATTACCAGTTGACTGTATTTTTGTTGGATCTGCGTGCAACCTCTAGGCAAGTATACCTTGCCTCCCTCTACAGTTTATTTACATGCATATTTATATTATTATACAGTTTTACTAGTTGATTATTTATATGTGATTTGTATATCATGTCTGCTAGTTTATATATAGTCTTGTTTATAATTAGCTTTGTAGTTCATATTGGATTGGTTTTCTCGTGTATCGTGATTGGGTCGTATCGTGTCATCTCTTGTACTTGGACTGAGTCGCATCGTGTCATAGGATGAATAAGTCATATCGGAACTGCTGTACCTTAAAATTCTTGAAACTAACCTGCGAGTCCACATTAGGGACGAGGGTTAGTAGTTAAGCTAACTTGCGAGCCCACACTAGGGGCGAGAGTTAGTAAGCTAATCTGCAAGTCCATATTAGGGGCGAGGGTTAGTAGTTATATGTCCACACCTGTGAGTCCACACAAGGGACGAGGGTGATGCTAGCCTGCGAGTCCACATCAGGGACGAGGGTTAGTAGTATATGGTTCACACCTGCGAGTCCACACTAGGGACGAGGGTGATGCTAGCTTGCGAGTCCATACTAGGGGTGAAGGCTAGTAGTTGTTCAAACCTGCAAGTCTACACTAGGGACGAGGGTTTGAGTATTCGATTGGTTATCCATTGACATCGTGGTATCGTGTTTTCCTGTTCTTCTCCAGCAGTTCGTTTAGGCGTAGTGGTTCTTCCAGTCGTGTATAGTCGTATTTCATGTTGATTGGTCTTTTCCCGTTTATTTTCCTGTATTTTCTTTATTGCATGATGAACTGCTAGATAGGCATGTTTTTATGTATCTTGCTATGTCCCCTAAGGACCTGATGATCTCTTCAGGTTAGTTATTGCGTGGAGTTAGTTAGCAGCTCTGGATGGCAGACGTGATGATACGCTTGCGGGATTCAGGTATCGTTATTATGTTTATTATCCGCTCGTACTTTTCTTTAGTATCATGAGATATCTTGTTTCTTGATTCAGTTTTGACTCTTGTTATTATTCTTTAGAGTCTTATAGGACATGCATGCTAGTGGGCTGCAGACCACGACCCATACTTGTTCATTCTTGTTTATTATTCTTATTATGGATTAAGATATAGTTTTGCCTTGCCTTGATTAGGCCATTGCCATTGCAGTGACAGCGTTTACGTATTCGAGTCGGGCTGGAGTCTGCTCGATACGTAGCTGTCTTGCTCACGAGCTCGCGTCCAAAAACCGGGTGCGGGTCGTGACAAGTTTTTTTGGTGGCCCATGCAGGTCAGAGCATATCGTATCGGTTACGTAACTGTACTGATACGAGCCTACGACTATGACTAAACCTAAAAATCTCAATCCACACTGTCTTGAAAATTTTCCTAGAAATTCTCTACGTTCTTGAAAACTCCATATTTGCTCTCGATTATACTTTCTTGCTTTCCATACCATTGATTCTCGTCCCTTTTATTTCGAGGTGACGAACAATCGTGCTGTCTAGAATTCATTAGAAATCCTTAAATTATAGTACATATTGCTTGACTATTGAATATTAGTTGTTTATAGATATGAGAGATTATAGATACCATATGTCCTAGATATTTTTGGTAGAATTATTAGTCACTAGTTAGAAGATTATATGATTTTAGTGACCTGTGTTCCAAGGGAGTAGTGTGACCAAAGGTGGGTAGAAGTCCTCGAATGTTCGGAGTTGTAAAATGAATAGAGAATGTCATAAAATAATTTTGAGAGATTAAACTTGAGGAGGTTAAGGACTTTGAATTTTAAGGAATAATCATGAATTGGAATTTCGAGGACGAAATTATTTTTAAGGTGGGTAGATTTGTGGCTTCCATTCCCGAAGAATTTTTTTTTGAAAATATTTTATTATTTATTTGATTTAAATAAGTGATTTTAGAATTTATAAATAATTATTTTAGTTAATTATTACGGTAGATGACCTTAGCCATGGTTAAGTTTTGAAGTACCAGACGACTAGGAATCATGGCACGGATAGTGCAGTAGCGTGCTTTGACTAGTGTTTAGCCATGGTAGGGGAAGGCCGAGTCATAGGATTATTCTAACTAGGAAAACCAGGCCAAGTTGCGACTTAACCCTACCGAAGATTTTATTTATTATTTAATTATATTATCGAGTTTTCGGGAACCCGGTTGTACCGAACCTGTCCAGATTAGACCCAAGTCAAATCCAAGCCCATGTAGTCATGTAGTGGGACCAAGTACGACCTTGTAGACATGTTTCGTAAGTGCAAGTATTTTTGTATATATTTTTGGAATTGGCAATTACTTACTAAGAATATTTATTATAGGTAGATTATATGTATTATTAATATTAAATAGAGTTTTACAAATTTGTATGATCTTTTGGAGGCAGATAAGTGGTGTACATGTTGTATCGTCAGAAACGACTGTTGGGCTATTTAATTGTTATTAGGATTTTTATTATCTTTAAATACTACCTTGTTGTTGTTAATTGTTAACGATTTATATTTATTAAAGTATTTATTATATAAGTGATATATATATGTGTAAATAGAATATGTATGTAAATATAGTATGAAGAGGAATATTTTGTGTATATATATATATGTAAATATTATATGAAGAGGAATATAGGGACATATATATGTTGTGTAAATAATTATATAGGTGTATATATAGATATTAATTGGTTATAGGTATATGTATATATATAGATATATATGTGTATATATAGATATTAATTGGTTATTGTGTGTGAAAATATTTATATATATGTATATGTATATATATAGGTATTGGTATATATTTATATGTATATATATAGGTATAAAGAAATAGGAATAATGGAAATAAAAAAAAGAAAAGAAAAAGATAATGCAAAGGAGAGCCCGGCCCGGCCCAGCCATCCTCAACCCCGGGCCGAGCTCTCAGAAGCGCCTAAGACCCCAATAAAGCCAGCAGACCCGAAGCTCACCCCTGCTTAAAACCTCCTCAAAACCCGAGCAGTTGGACCCCAGGCCGAGCACTCCCATAAGAATTCACAGCAGAACGAAGAAAAGAACTTCGAAACCCTAACCCAGTCTCGACCCCCAGGTTCGTGATCCATCCCAGCGCCGCCCTGGCCCTGCGCGCCACCGCCGTGCGCCGCCGTGTGCCACTGGCCGGTCGGCCAAGCCGCGCGTACAGCAGGGGATGCAACGACAGCAGCAGCCCAACCCCCCCCACTTCGCAGGTAAATAACTCTTCACTTGTTCCACCGTTCCTCGATTCGTTTCCATGTATACGATCACAACTTAACCAGGAACAAATCCTTTCAACCAGTTTTAATGTAGATACAATCCTTTACTAGGAAATCTCTGTTAAAATCTCCGAAAAATCTCGGTTTCTGAGTTTCGAAACAGAACAGTGAATTGATTCATGAGCCGTTTTAGAAGGAAAATCCTGGACAGCGTAATAGGCTTTAGAAAGATCGAATTAAACAGACCTGTAGTTAAAATAACCAACATCAAAATGCTATTGTTACTTTTATTTTTGATTTACTATAACGTGAGAAAAGTTTGATCGAAAAATCAAGAAAAATATGAAAAACAGTTTTGAAAAAAGTAGAAAACCCACGATACGACGTGCGTCCCGCCATTTCGGGCGATGTGGTCACGAACCGAAAGCATCGAAAGCTGCGTATCGGCTTCGTGGTCGTGTGGGCTTTGACGGAATTCAAATTGGTCGCGTGTGCGCGACGAATTTGATGAGTATCCGTCAAAATTCACCGCATCGTGCACTTTGCAAATTTCTCAATTACTTTGTACACGCTCGTCAGATCGAGACGAAACTTGCGCCAACAGGACCGTATCATTTTTCTGGTTCTGTATGCCAAGTTTGGTCCCATTCTAAGACAGTAGAATCGGATCACCGTTTTGCGGGCCCCACGGTTCTACTCAATGGGCAATTTTTGCTCGGCCCGCCGAAATCCAACTTTGGACATACGGTTGGGTTTGTATCGAAAAATTGGATCCGTAGACATTTAGTTTGACAACTTTAGAGGCCATTGAATCTGGCACGCTTTTCGATGCAAAGCGGATCCAACGGCGGACATCGTTTTTGCCCAAAATTACCGTTTTGCCCCTGTGTCTAGAGTTTGACTTAAGGACAGGCAATCCTTGCTAATTTGACTATTCTGAGACTGTTGGCAATGTTTGTTTCAGCTTTCGGAGACAGTTGTGGTGACTTGGACTTAATGTATTACCAGTTGACTGTATTTTTGTTGGATCTGCGTGCAACCTTCAGGCAAGTATACCTTGCCTCCCTCTACAGTTTATTTACATGCATATTTATATTATTATACAGTTTTACTAGTTGATTATTTATATATGATTTGTATATCATGCCTGCTAGTTTATATATAGCCTTGTTTATAATTAGCTTTGTAGTTCATATTGGATTAGTTTTCTCGTGTATCGTGATTGGGTCGTGTCGTGTCATCTCTTGCACTTGGACTGAGTCGCATCGTGTCATATGATGAATAAGTCATATCGGAACTGTTGTACCTTAAAATTCTTGAAGCTAACCTGCGAGTCCACATTAGGGGCGAGGGTTAGTAGTTAAGCTAACTTGCGAGCCCACACTAGGGGCGAGAGTTAGTAAGCTAATCTGCGAGTCCATATTAGGGATGAGGGTTAGTAGTTATATGTCCACACCTGCGAGTCCACACAAGGGACGAGGGTGATGGTAGCCTGCGAGTCCACATCAGGGACGAGGGTTAGTAGTATATGGTTCACACCTGCGAGTCCACACTAGGGACGAGGGTGATGCTAGCTTGCGAGTCCACACTAGGGGCGAGGGCTAGTAGTTGTTCAAACCTACGAGTCCATACTAGGGACGAGGGTTTGAGTATTCGATTGGTTATCCATTGACATTGTGGTATCGTGTTTTCCTGTTCTTCTCCAGCAGTTCGTTTAGGCGTAGTGGTTCTTCCAGTCGTGTATAGTCGTGTTTCATGTTGATTGGTCTTTTTCCATTTATTTTCCTATAGTTTCTTTATTGCATGATGAACTGCTAGATAGGCATGTTTTTATGTATCTTGTTATGTCCCCTGAGGACATGATTATCTCTTCAGGTTAGTTATTGCGTGAAGTTAGTTAGCAGCTCTGGATGGTAGACGTGTTGATACGCTTGCGGGATTCAGGTATCATTATTATGTTTATTATCCGCTCGTGCTTTTTTTTCAGTATCATGAGATATCCTGTTTCTTGATTCAGTTTTGACTCTTGTTATTATTCTTTAGAGTCTTATCGGACATGCATGCTAGTGGGCTGCAGACCACGACCCATACTTGTTCATTCTTTTTTATTATTCTTATTATGGATTGAGATATAGTTTTTCCTTGCCTTGATTAGGCCATTGCCATAGCAGTGACAGCGTTTACGTATTCGAGTCGGGCTGGAGTCTGCTCGATACGTAGCTGTCTTGCTCACGAGCTCGCATCCGAAAATCGGGTGCGGGTCGTGACAAAGAACCTAAAGTACAAGAAAATAAATACATGAAATGAACCTGAACCTGAAATATAACATGGAACCTGACATGTACAATATTGAAATACATTCAGAATACGTGACCGGCTTGGGTAGCACAGGGTACAGGGCACATGAATAAAGGTATGGCTTAGGACCCACGTGCACAGTGCGAGGCCTAAGCTATCTACATGAATATCTGATAATGGGTTTGGTCATACATCTGTAGTATTTCTCCTCCCCATACGCAAGTAAAGTACATGGAACATGAGCAAGAGCACAAGGCCATATCGTGTAATGTCGTGTCCAATATGAGATCAATGCAATACAAAATATAAAGTAGAGTTCAATCGTAGTGTACTTGCCTTTGTCCTTGCAAATCAATATCTAATGTCTTCCACCTAGAGTTTAAGTAAGAATAGGTAGATTCTAATCATGACATCGTCTATCCATCTATTATCTTTCTATCTATAAACTAGCTATATAAAAACCCTATCTATCTATATAGAGACTAGCAACATAGTATTACTAATTAAACATGTATATTTACTAACTAGCAAGGAAAGTTAGCAACTAAATAGCAAAATAATGTGGAAACTAAGTTTATTAATGATAATATTTGAAATAACACTTGAAATATCATTAAGCTTAAACCATAAGTTTAGGTAAACACAAATTGTATATATATCCAATTAGATAAAATACTATATAAATTTATAACCTTCTTAATCAAGATTTCGAAGCTAAATAGATTTAAAATCTGCTTATAACATTATTCATAGAAACATTTTAGAAATACGTATAATGTATAAGTCTAGTATACATCTTAAAAATATTAATTAAGTATATATATATTTAGATATATATTTGAAAACATTTTAGAATTTATTTACTATATTTACATAGTAATATTCATAATACCCTTTAAAATATAGATACTAATATTTATACCAAAACTATTACCAATATTATATATATAATTACTTGTATACATAGGAATACTTATAGATATAAGTATAAAATACTTATGCATGTATATATACCAATTATATAGTTACATGTATCTACATATATAATTATAACTTATTTACCTATTTATATTAGGGCCAAAATCTAGCCCTGAACTCTCAGCCTCCAGGCAAATTTGAAGTAAACAAATAGCTGCTAGGCTGGCTTGAAGTCCACAGGCCACTTCATAACAGAAAACTCTACTCCAACATTTTTTAAGAAGCTAAATAGAATTGGGCGTACAGCCCAGTCTAAGTCAAATTAGGGTTTAAATCCCTAATCAACTTCAATTTAAATATGCAGAAGCAGCAGCCACGAAAAAAATCAGATGTAGAAGGAGAAGAAGAGGAGAAGGAGAAGAGGGCTCACGAGCAGGGCTCTCGCCATTGGGACGGGGTTGGGCTCGGAGAGCTTTACTGCTCGACGGTGCGGCCCAAGACCCACGCGGTGCTTCCAGAAGTGGCGAAGGAGAGAACACCGGTTAGGATGTTCAGATCTGACCGGATCTCGGTGGAGGTGGCTTCGGTCGCATAACTCCGCTGGCGAGCAACAGAACGCGACCGCAATAGAGGAGTCACCAGTTTTCGAGTGACGAGGAAGTCGAAGGCGGCTGACGAGGCAGAGCTTCGAGGGAGACACACGAATTTGGGGGTTCGGCGGTGCTGGCGTGATCGCCTCATCGAATGAGGGATCTCCGCCTGGTCAATCCGATAGATCTCGTATCTGCGGCGACAGGAGGCGCTCGACTTGAGGTTGCCTGTGGCTAGGTTACTCGTGGCGCCTGGAATAGATCCAGATGCGGGCCGGCAATGCTTCGATCTGAGGGCAGAAAAGACGAAGACGGGTGATTGAAACCAAGAGGAATGGAGGCTGTGGCAAGACTCATCGTCAGAGATCCACTACTGTGGAGAATCGGCGATATCGAAGACGCCGGACACGACACAGTGGCCGGAGGTGAGTAATTCTAAACTTTGGGGCTGTGTTTGTGTGAAATGATGTTGAATGGTGGGGATGATGGTGGCTGTGATACTGGTGTTGGTGGTGGTTCTTGGTGGAGACGGGGGTGGTAACGATGGTGGAGATGACCGGAATGGCCATGGCAACATTGCCAGGAGATTGGGATTAAGTACGATGGAACAAGAAGGCATAGGAGAGAAAAGAGGAGGAGGCAGTGGTGGTACTCGCCGGAGCGCGGCCAACAAGACGACGGAGAACAGTGGCGACTGGCCGGCAAGAGCAGTGTTCAGTGGAAAGAATGATTATGTGGCGCCAAAAATTTATGTAATATTTAATAACTGGGGAACACCTCTAATATTTATAATAATAATTAGTGTATTACTCTCCAAGTCTGCCTTAGTGGTACTCTCCGTAATTTCTATCAGATCTAAGGACAAAAGATTAAGGCTGTAACTAATTCGGTTGAAACCAACCAACTGATTGACAATTAGTTGATAACTAAAACAAAAATTAGTAACTAACTACAAACTTTTAGTTAACTAATAATTAATGCAATAGGGCTCTAATCAATGAATTTAAGCAATAGTCCAATATCGGCCGGACCAATTTAGATCAGTCCAAACCCAATAGCAACTAGATTTAAACCTAGATAAATACTTTTCGAGAAATGTATATATTAGTTCATAAAATTTCAATATTAAATTCAAAATAAGATTTTAAATTAAGGAAAATAATTTATAACTCAAAAATTTTCAAAAGTATAAATTCCGAATCGAAGTAGTTACACCTGAGGACCTGGTGATCTCTCCAGGTTTAACCGAAATTGATCCAGGTGCAGATGAGTAGGTATATGAGCCGCGTCACGGTACCACTGCAGCTGATGATGCCATTAATGCTTAGCATAGTTGGACATTGTTATTTTATTTTCATGTCTTTATTTTATTTTTCGTCTACTGGTAGTGGATCTGTCTCCAACGAACGTGACTTGAATTCTCGATAACTTGAAACATCAGTTTATATTATTCTTTTATTATTCAGTTTCATTGACACTCATTGATCTTAGTTGTATCTTTTATTTCTGTGGATGAGATATAGATTGTCATGTTAGTTCTAGATTTTTGTGACTTGTGTATACTAGACATCGTTCTACCGTCGACACTACGGCGTAGGCTGGACTTGGACACGGACTCATATCCAAAAAACTGGTACGGGTCGTGGCAAGCTTCACGCTTAATAAAAAGGATTAGTATACTATGTTTACTTGTTGAGTTGCTAAATAACATCTTGTCTGGAACCTAGAAAGATAATAAAAGATAATTAATCACGCGACCCGAAAACTGTTTGAATCATTCTATCAATTGTGTTCTTTGAATCATTTCATGAATTGTATGTTTGCGTACTTTACAATGAAATACAACAGGTGAAGGAAAAGTCCTAAGTACTTGGGCGGTGAGTATATCGAGTCTCAGTTCGATGAATAGATGGTAACACAGATGCTAAGTCCCAAGAATTGGGCAGTGAGTAGGTTTGAATGATAACTGATAAATGTATGGTATCAAAGTGGGAAAGAGATTGAGTAACAACATTCAATTATGGTGCCGATGTAGAATTGATTGCACTAAGACCCTGGATTGGGCAGATGGTAATGCGAGCGTTGGCTCAAGGCATGAGGAGGAAGTACAAATGAGAATGATGGCTTATTTGAGAATGGTGGCATATTTACTTAATTTTTCTTATCATGCATTATCTATTTCTTCATAGATAATCTGTATATACTTGCATGGTCATGGACAGCTTGTCGACAAGGTGGTTCCTCGAACGGTATTCCGAGGCCTCAAAACCGATTTGTCCTAGGGGGAACCTCATGTTAAACTAGTAGCACAGTGCTGAAGTAGTAGCACGGTGATTCGGGAACCTTTCGGACCGAGCTAGCTACCCGCCACTGAAGGGGAGCCATCTAACCATAAGTCCAAGATGGCGTGTAGTCAGTGACCCGCATATAGACAGGTCTCATGTTAATGATGTCTTATGCAGGCAGAATAAGTTATGAATCATATACAGGGAAGGACGTCGGTTGTTGGTAAGAAATCACCTGAACGGTGACCAGTAGGTATATGAACTGCTAATTGACAGGGATGGCCACACGACCGTAGGTAAGAATCACCAAAAAGGGTGATAACATATATTTTATATTACGCTGGCTATGAGATTTGTGTGCTTTACTTTTGTCGGATATGAACTGCTAATTGACCCTAAGGCAACGAGAAAGACCACTCTTAATAATGTTCTAACATTGTTACTTAGTGTTGTCTTCTTAGGTGAGTTGGACCAGCACCGCTCGCCAGTACATAGGATGTACTGACCCACGTTTGTGGGCATCTTTACATGTGCTCGTGCATAGGTGAGATCATATGTTCAGTGCTTGGTATCGATAAATCGGATGGGTGTGCAGAAGCTCTTCTTGCAAGACGATATCTTTTGCTATAGGGACATAACATATGTAACATCCAAATCAGATGAACTAGTGAGATTGTAAGCCAAAGTGGCAAGTTTATTGTAAGAGGAGTCGGCATGTTCAGTTGTAAGCCTAAATGGCAAGAAATTCAGTTGGCTATTCAAAAGTCTTTTTAATCTATTGTAAACTCTGTATTCAGCTGCAAGCCTTGTAATCGATTACAATTATCAATAAAGATGATATATTTCTTAATATCTTGTTGTGACTTCAATTTATCTGCTTATTTTTTTGCGATGTCGTTGTATTCTGAGAAATACCGAAAACTGTAATGGTTTTGCCTTGTAGAAGTACAGTCTAGACTTGTAAGACATTACATCCAGTAACTAGTTTTCGATCTCCTTAGATCGAGCGTTGACATAATGGTATCAGAGCACGAATTTACGTCGTTGGATTCTTATTTGATTTGTTTCAAATCAAAGTTGCTCTTATGATGACTCAAATGTCGCTTCTGCGATGAATCAAATTTGCCTCTACAATGACTCAAAATACTTCTGCGATTATTCAATGTTGCTTCCAAATTATTCTAAGTTGCTCCCTTGAGTGAAAATCTGTTGATCCTCCTGGCCGCTCTCTGGGTGTTCCATACAATAAATCTAAATATGTGGGCTGTGATATGTGTGCTTTAATGAATTCTCAATGATACCAAAATGAGTAACAATGACGCGATGCAATAATAAGTTGGTAATGTATGCTTGATGTCTTAAGTATGGGATTCATAGAAGTCGATTGCTATGTGGCTACCGGTAGTGGGTGATGGCATGGTATGTTGGAAAGATAATTGTGCATAACTTCTGTGAATGGAAAACGACAGAATTTTGAGTTGGCTTGTGTATGTTGGCTTGGTTTGGTTCGGATACGAGAGAATTTGTCAGTATTTATGGTCAATAGAGCCACTATGGGATAGATAGTCCATTATGGACGTTGGATCAGTGTGAAAGAGGAATATTATGTCGAGAATGGCTTGAACTCTTAGTGGTATATGGCTCTACCCTTTTAGTGATAAGATGTCCCTTGACCCTATTCGTAGCATATTGATTCTTTATCTATAAGTTATGGGGCAGTATCGAGTCGTAGCTGGGATTATGATTGGTACATGACGCTAGGCATATCCCTTGATAATTAAGTTCAGATAACTAATTATGAGTTGTGATGGTTAGCATTATGTTGGATAATGGGAATTGGAAATATGAAATGAATGCCTTGGTTTGGGAATGGTACAAATATAAATTCAAAATGAAGACTTGAATCGGTTGGATAAAAGGATTGTAGGCTCAGTACGATGATGGGCTGTTACTATCAAACGATTTAGGAGAACGATAAAGATCGAATATAAAATGATGATGGAATCGAGTAGATGAATTGTATATTAGACATCAACAAGTTGATGGTAATGTTAGACGTTCAAAATTATTTTTCAAAGACCTTCATGCTGCACATTTAAAATTTTAAGATCCTTTTTAAATCAAATTTATATCCCTCCAAAGAGTATAGCTATAACCCAATAAATCATAATTATTTTTCAAAGACCTTCAAAAATTAAAACAAAAATCAAATCAATTTCTTTTCTCAATTATATATAGATTCGAACTATCCTCTTGTGTATACTACTTAGTAGTATCAAAATAAAATTCTAACAATCCTTCGAAGTTAGTAATGTTGCTACTACCCAACTTGGAATTAACTAATCCTTAAGATCATAATTCTAGGAAATTTGGGTTCTTCTATCCTTATAGTATACATACCTTTATAACTCAAATAGGACCTCAATGCATACTAGTTTTCAATGTAATCATTCTTGCCATGTGTTTGACCTATGAGCATAAACTAGTGTAATCTCTCCTAACCTCTATCAAGTGCAAATAAAAGGTAAGATTATGGTAGGAGAGATCAAGCGAGATGCAATTCAAAGAAGTCGAACGAGAGTTCAAAATTAGAATCAAGGAAGATGATCAAGTGTGTAGATGAGATCCTAAACTCTAATCCTATATGCAGGTCCACTCGGTATCAGTAACGTAACCGAAACGACAAACTTGACCTGCATGAGCCACCACAAAAACATGTAACGTCCAAGTCCCAAAATACTTAGGACTAAGTACGTCGACATGCCAGCATACATACGAAGTAAACTCCATATATAAACCATCGTATATATATATAAGCTGTAAAATGCAGTAACTACGATACTAATCTCATCCACAAATAAAGTAGAAAGAATTTATAAATCACTCATGAATTGTCATTTACAAATCTTTGGCGGAGAAAATCTACTACCAACTAAAAAGAGAAGAATACATAACAAATAAATTTGTCGAGCGATGCGAAGGCGATCCAAGTGCAATCACCTCGGAGGAAGAGAGTAAAACATGGCCTTGGCTAGAGCACCTGCGAAACATCACAAAGGCACACACCTGGAAAATTCACTAGGTCCTCAGAGGGATGTAACAAGATACATGTAGAACATACCAAAAATACTGAATAAAATATGCCACAAAAGTAAGTGACAAGACATCAATAAGGTAACCTAATCGTACTAAAGTGAACATGCAGTTGAGAAATGTCACGACCCACACCCGCTTTTTTGGATACGAGATGTGTCCAAGCCAGCCTACGCCACAAAGTCGACGATAAAACGTTGTAAGGCCATGGTGCTCAAAATCACAAAAATACTATTTTTTGTACATTCATATTTCTAAATTTATTACAACATTTACAATATTTAAAATTAAAAGAAATACAAAGTTCTCAAAATTAATGAAAATGATACAACTATTTCTATTTCTAGGTTTCTGCCTACAAGTATACCGTATCTCCCAAAGCTAAGTGGAGCCACAATTAATCTGAAAAATATTGGTTTCCAGTCAGGAATAGAAAAAGTACACAAACCGACGGCAATGCGAAAACATAATAGAATTAACAAGACATAAAAATAACTATGAGAGATGAAAACTAGAAAGTAACTGACATCATGGCAAGCGGTGAAGAAAACAAGGAATCAAATAAAATACAACTATCTATGTGATTTGAAATATCTAGTTCGACATGTGAACGGCTAGGGGATAAATACGGCACCCTGCACGTGTCGTGTGCAGCTGCTATCAGTCAAGATTAGACATATTGGGATGAGTATGGGATAGTTTCACATGTCTACTAAGATATTTCTCCGCCCAGCTAGTACTCATGGAATCAGGTCGCAAGCATGGTAATCATGAAAATGA
>JANAVB010035565.1:0-63773 GCA_029216955.1 Iris pallida
TGCCTGCTAGCCTAGAGGAGACACAGTAGAGGTGTTTAGATAGTTATTTTATTTTGTCTGGTTGTATTTACTTTGTGGATTACTGTATTTGAGTTTGAGATATATTTCTGGTTTATGTATCTTAGACACTTAGACTTCTATCTCCGTATCTCTTTTGGATTTCATGTTTTATCTATCTTTACCATGCTCTACCTTAGATGTGATTGAGACTGTATCTGCTATGTCACCCCCATTCGGAGAGTATAAACTGCTTAGCATTATTGTTAGATGATGTGACCTAGGACAGCGTTCTACTACCGTCGACACTGCGGCGTAGGCTGGGCTTGTTACGTTCTCGTGCCCTTACTCTAGGGGCGTCATGACACGTTTTTAGTGGTGGCCCATACAGGTCGAGTTTATGTAGTAGTATGAACTAGAGTACCACTACAGCCTGCAGTAGGAATGATATATTTTTGAAGGTACTCAATCACAGTTAGGAACCCTTGAGAGATTCCTGGGACGACCCTTGGAATCTTATTTTAACTTCGATTTGAAAACTCTTTTTCTCTTGATTTGATTTATCTTTACTTTCTGTTGTTGAATTGATTTCGATGGATTATTGTTGAATTGAGTTTGTATTTATTGATTTTGATAAAGATTGTGGAATTTTGAATCTTGATGTTAGCTGTATCATCCGAGTTTATAGTTGTATGATTGAAGGATTTTGTTCATTTTTGAATTTTGATGTTCGTTGATAAATTTGATTTTTTTTTTTGTATTCATTGTTGATTTAATTTAATTTTTGGCAAGATGAAATTATATGGGCTAGGTCATCTAAGTTATAGAAATCTTGTCTTCTATAGTCACATTAGCCAGCATGGTGAGGACATATACTCTGACTTTGGATATATTTTCGGGTGGGAATTTAAGATTTTTGCAGCCAAGCTAGCGGCATCGCGAAAATGTTAATACCATGATTCTAGAGGTATGTGCATAAGTCAAGGACTCTGTGATTATCGTAGCCTTGCTTACTAGTATGACGAGGATTTAGAGTACCATGATTTTGGATAGACGCATATGATTATCAGATTGTACCTTAAATATTTTCGAACATGTTTTCTCTACTTTTGTTGCAGTCCGTCAAAAAAAAATTTATTGTCTTGTTTTATTTTGCTTCTTATTATTTAACTTAGGATGTAGCTTTAGCTATTTTTATAAACCTTGTGTAACTTCTTGCTATGAGTTTTCATAATACAATGAATCGATAATTTTGCTAAAGGCCTCATGTTGGATTGATATTTTAGCTCTGGGTTTCAAAAGGTTCCTTCTTTTAGACAAATAAGCAAACAGATTTTATTGTTTTCTTTCTTGCTATTATTCCTGTATTAAATAATAATAATAAAAACTGTCTTGGTTACGTCAATCACCTACTTTGTAACCTTGGTAGGAATCTAGTTGTTGGACTTAGCGTAGAATTAATTTTTATATTGGGACGTAAGAATATATATATAATATATAGTGGACACTTTCCTGACACTTATGCATGCTACACTTGATTTCCACCTATCTGAATACATATTAATATGTTGTTAATGTTTAAATTTTCAAAATCCCACTATTTCTGGTTTTCTGCTTTTCCAGTTTAAATTCGTAATTCAAATATAAATTTCATGATAACAGTTTTGTTTACATCACTGCACATGTATGTTATACATAGGGTTTTAATTCAAAAAAAAAATGTGTTTAGTTGAGTTTTGTGTTTGAAATTGTCAAATCTAAGACTGTGTGCATATTAACCCTTAATACGGGATTTTAAATATTAGTTCAAATTGTTGTTTTAAATGTAATATTTAGAGCTGTGTACATTGTTGTTGTAGGGATATAATGTTAGGTTTCATATTCTTACATGATAGGTTGTAATAAACATTGAGTTGGTTTTGATGTGCAATTCTCCAAAATCCTGAAAACTGAATACATGTTAACATTTTTACATTGATTTCCATGTTTAGTCCAATTTCAGATTTAACGTGTAATATTGAACTGTATGCGTAGATAAATGTATGGATAGTATGTTAGGGTTTCATTTCAATTATGTTAGAATATTGGAAGCATTGAGTTAGTTGTGATATTTCAAAACACTAAAATTTGAGACTACATTATGTTAATATTACACTTGTTTAAATGTTAGCTTATTTTCAGATTTTGTATGTAAATGCTGAACTAAAACTAGATTTAATCTTTCAATACTAAGCTATAACCCTGTACAAGGACACACACACCCTAACTTAGTATACACTGTCATGTATCCTAACCCTTCCTCTCTAAGTTATGTTCATATATCTATATAGATATATATAGAGTTTATACGTACATGTTATAATGTATATAGATACATAACTAAGTTCCTACCTTTATATATATATATGGTTAGCCATGCATGTTATGATTAAATAGGTTGTGTGTTGTAGGTTGTTAACCCATATGCCATGAGTAGTGTAACAGGATAGCTATTGTTTTGAAATCCAAATCCTCATATACACTTTCATGTATATTCACGTACACACACGCCTACTATCTAACCATATGAACATGTCCCCATACACATAATGCTAGCTTTTTCCTCTCTAACGCTCTCTCTCTATATATATATATTGATTGGATTTCTATGCAAATGACTTTCATTCTTTAACTTTTGATTTGATTTTTCTAAACCCTTTATAGATAATTGGTAGTTACCTTTCTTTATTTTATTTTGATAAGTACCAGTTTTCATATAGGATGGTAGACTGCCTTACAGTCTTGATGATTGTTATTTCTGTATCTTTTCTAGTTTAGCACCCTAGATTGCTTGTGTGTTTTGATATCCTATGACCGTTTTGGTTTAGCATGACTAGTATACCTAGATAAGACTTTCACTACCACCATATGCCATGACCCAGTATGTCATCCTTTTAAATCGTATGATTGTTTAAGTTTTGAGACTTTGATTGTGGGGGGTTTGACCTAGAAGGAGTATGAATATTTTAATTTTGAGGACAAAATTTTTCTAAGGTGGGTAGACTTGTAACACCCAGTTTTCTAAAATGAGGATAATTTTAAAATTTTGTAATTTTAATCATTTATTGATTTGACATTTAAATCATGATATGATTTTTGGTAATTTTTAAATCATTTTAAAACTATTTAAAATTATGACTTGTGATTTTGATGTTTTGCTAGTGAAATCCTAGAGACTGTTTGACCTAGAGCCTAACCATATGATTAGGATATTTTAATGTCATTTCTGGCCTAAGGATATTTTGCATTTGACCTCTTTAAATTATTTTGATATTTATTGCGTTGGTGATTGTTGATTTTGACCTTTGATAGGTGTGATTTTGTGATGGTTTTGTGTCCGTAGCGGACACGTATCAGTTTTTATTTACAAATGTTTGATGTGCCTCAAAGAGATTTTTTATTGCTGATTTTTTTTTAAAAAAGTATTTGAATGAGATTGTTTTCTGTATGTGTTTCCTGTGATTGCTTTGTTTTAATTTCGAGGACGAATTTTTTTAAGGTGGATAGATTTGTCACCCCCAGTTTTCAGAAACAGGAGTATTTTTGTCATTTTATATTTTTGAATATTTTTGAAATTTATTTTATTATTTATGATATTATTTTGGGGTTATTTGAGTCGGGTTCGAATTTCAACTCAATCCGACTTGAAACGGGGACCGGGAGGGTAGTTTGACTCTAGTGGGACCCACATACTAGTTAGGCATGGCCCATATGATATTAATTTTAGTCCACATGATATTAATTTTAGTTAGTAGTTAGACTAATTATTTACGGATAGGTTTAGTTTAATTAGAGACTTAAAACTAGACTAAATTGACCTCAACCTTTAACCCATTCCTAATTTAAATCAAATAGATTAGTGGAGGGCATTTTGGACATTCAAATAGGGGACACCTCATCCTTTTTGGGCAGCCACTTATGGGGGGGGATAAGGAGTGAGTCACCCTTTCATTCATTTGTTTTCATCCACTTTCTCTCTCTTGTTCTTTCCCAAATTAATTTAGAGATGAACCTCCATTGATTTCATCTCCAAATCAACCCTTTCTTCTACCAAATCTTCTTTATTTCTCTTCTACTCCATGGTTAGAGGGTGCTAGCCAAGTTTGGGAGGATTCGGAGCTCGTTCGTGTCCTTTTGGAATCTCTACGTGTCGGTACCGTATCGGAAGGCTTTTCCTTTGAATCTCTCTCCCGGAAGGTATAATCTCTCCTCTAATCCATCCCTACATGCATATAGAAATATTTTGAACCCATAGGAATGACCCCCATGGTTGTATCTCCATTTGTGTCCATTTTTTATCCATTTGGAGGTCATAGGAGTGTCCTTTGTGTTATGGTTGTGTCCATGTAGGAATACCCCAAATTTGGACACACTATGTGTTGTTGTTATGTATGAATGAATTATTACATGTTTAATCTCATATTTTTGTATTGGAGATGTGTTCTATAGTGTCTCATATATATATATTAGTGTAGAGAGTGAGTTCTTGATATATTTTGTTATATACTTGTGTTTCTTTGTCTCAAACTACCTAAATTCGTCATAATTTTTATCCACGTTTTTAGTAGCTAGAGCAACTTAGAAATGCCATAACTTTTAGCTCATAACTCCAATTAACCTCCCGTTTTTTTTTAAAAGAAGCGTATCGAAGTTAGCTTTCCAATATATTTTATTAAGCCAAATTCGTTCTGAACTTTCTGTAAAATTATTTGAGTGTCAGCTGTACGAAAGACGAACGCGTTTCGGTATTTTTGCGATTCCGGGAGCTTCCGGACACAAAAATGTGATCCGTTTAAAGTTTCGGAAAGCTAACACAAAGATATATAACATACATTAATCCTAGAATTTAGTGAATGCCCAATTGGTACAGTATTGATTTTAAGTAGAAGAGTGACTATACGATATATGCATTTTGTGTAACCTATGAGCCTATGTAGTATGGATATTAAATGACTATAGAGTATGTAATACATGATATGTTAGATGAATGAAATGATATATATGATATATATTCTCTTTACATTAATGTATATATATGGTTGAATGCAAGCATGTAGGAATGCAATTAATATAATGCATATAAACAATGCATGAATGAAAGAATGATATACAATGTATGCATGAAAGTATATAATGAATGCTAGATATGAATGCAAGATATATATGTAATGTTAGATATGAATGCATAATGTATAAATATTGTAATACAATATATAATGATAACATGTATGGTAATGTAGAGTATATGATGCAAGCATGAATGAATGGAGGAAATACATGTATATAGGTAATATAGAATATAATATATGAATGCAAGCATGCAAGATAATGTATTATATCCATATATGATGTATTCAACTTAATGATAATGTAATATATGAAAGGAATGAATGATAATATATAACATGATATGTAAGGTAATGCAAGGTATGAAATATATGATATGTGCATGTTTGTATGTCTCTATGTTAATGTATGAAATGATATGAATATACAATGTATGCATATGTATAAAACATGTAGATAATGCATAGATGCATGAATGAAATGAATGTTTGCAATATGTTAATATGAATACAAGTATCTAATATGCATGAATGTAAGTATAATATAATACAAGTATACATGTATATATCATGTAAATATAATATACATGATATATATGTATGCATGTATACAAGGTAAGTATGTATGTATGTATTTCTATAAACTGAGTTAACCTATAACCTTTTAGACACATGCATTCATACACCCTTTGACATCATGTATCCCATGTCACATACACCTACCTATCACTAAATTTTAGAATATTAACACATATCCTTTCACACATATGCCAAACACACACATACTCAGTTACTCTTTTACCTCTCTTTCTCTATATATATATATATGTATGTGCCTATATATATATATATAGCTTTCCTATATATAACTATGTATATGAATATGTGAATAGTGATGCATATATATATATATATATATATATATATATATATATATATATATATATGTGTGTGTGGGATGTACATATAGGTAGCCTATATCTTATGAGTGTACTACAAAATATTAGATATATATATTGTTATGTGTATATGTGTTTGTGGTTTGGCTTAGGCATGAAGTAGCCTATAGCCTAGGGCTCTTAGCCTATGGTGTGTCTATTTGCCTAGTGAGAGTTTAGTTAGACTTGTTCAGTCTTGATTAGGCCTAGAATAGACTAGTTAGACTAGTATAGACTTGTTTGGTTTAGGTTTGACCTAGTTGATCTAGTTTGACTAGTCTAGTTGACTAGAGTTGACCAAAGGTTGACTTTAGCCTAGATTGACCCCAAACTTCATGTAGATGCATTATAGCAGTCTATTTCCTTACTTTAGACTTGTTGTGACTTGTACTGTTCTATAGGAGACAGACACCACTCCTCGGACAGTATATTCTCTTCGGATATTCAGGATACCAGGCGAGTACATTCTCTGATCATTTCATATCCTGCTTAGAATTATTTCCTGCATTAAATTTCTTTACTTGTTACTGTCACGTTGGTCACACGGATTGGTACTATATGGATCCCTTCTTAAGATGTTATCCTTAGGGAGCATCAGGTACTACATGTTCTGTGCGTTTTACTTACATGACGTATCACTATGCTTCATAGGTTCTTTGATCACTTGTGACATATACCCTTATGATCACAGAGTCTCCTAGAATCTCTTATCCCATTTACTGGATATCCTAGAATCTCCTAGAATCCCTATTTTTGGGATATCCATGTATCACCCTTCGGGGGCTTTGCGTGGAATCATAACATAACTTGGTTGGATCCTTGTGTATTGATTGGGGGTACGGGGGAGTAGAAGTAGACATGTGAATAATACCCAAGTAGTATCTTATCAGAATCTCTTCCATTGTGTCTTATCAGAATCTCCTATGCCATTCACATGTCTATATTGTACTCTGACTCACTAGCCACTGTTAGTCTCTATCTATAGTAGATATTTCTATTACAGCTTTCTCTCTCTGTTTATATACTGTATTTCTTTCAGTACCTGTATCTTACTTTACTGCATGATTATATTTTCTAACCTGCTATGAACTGTTGAGATGTAATGTGCTCGCTCCTGTCCTGACTGGACCTGTTGATAAATTTTACAGATGGCCTGGGATTGCCTGCTAGCCTAGAGGAGACACAGTAGAGGTTGTTTAGATAGTTATTTCATTTTATCTGGAGTTGTATTTACTTTGTGGATTACTGTATTTGAGTTTTAAGATGTATTTCTGGGTTTATGTATCTTAGGCACTTAGACTTCTATCTCCTGTATCTCTTTTGGATTTCATGTTTTATCTATCTTTACCATGCTCTACCTTAGATGTGATTGAGACTGTATCTGCTATGTCACCCCATTCGGGAAGTATAAACTGCTTAGCATTATTTGTTAGATGATGTGACCTAGGACAGCGTTCTACCGCCGACACTGCGGCGTAGGCTGGGCGTTGTTACGTTCTCATGCCCTTACTCTAGGGTGCGGGTCGTGACACGTTTTTAGTGGTGGCCCATGCAGGTCGAGTTTATGTAGTGGTATTCGAACTAGGTTGGTTTTAATGAGCATATCCTGTGGAGTGAAGACAATATTGGGCATCGCTCCTGTGCAAGCGCTGTCTTGGAGATCTGCAGGCGGACTCTCACCCGTAAGGTTGACCTGAGCTAGATATGCGTCGGCGTTCTGGAGTGCGTCGCTCAAAGCCGTGCGAACATCCTTGGAGAGTCTCAGAAGCTCGTATAATGATAATTTGGCCGGTGTGTTGGCCAATTGCGCCAAGATGTCAAAGTTGTAGGGCCTTTCCTACCCATGAGGTACCTCTTTTCGGAGGGATTTATCAAAGCGAGTCTCCTTCGACCTAGGCTTGTCTGTCGTTGGAGGTTGGAAAGGTCCCGGAGTGTCAGCAATGGCCGGCTGATGCTCTTCAGCCGAGTTATCTAGCGTAGGTTGGGATTGAGCACCAGACCGAGTGACGACAGCTGTGGCTTCTTCGACATCTACCAAAATTATGCGACAGGATCTGACCTTTCCACCCTTCTTCCTGTCAATGGGGGGTGGTGCGGACTGAGTCACCTCAGGTACCAAGTCTGGATGGACCCACATGACTTTCTCTCGTGACGTGGTAAGGGTTACTAGACCAGTAGCCTGATCTCAAGGAGATGGAAGATTAGAAATCTCTATTGTCGCCCGAGGGATGGGTATCACGTCGTCTTGAGTCTCTATTGGAGGGAAGCTGCCGAATTGTACTGACACCATATTGGCTGCCACGGTCACCTCCTCGAAATCAATGGCCAGAGCCTTCGAATCAATGAGATGTTGGATGTATCGCTTTAGTTGGTAGCAGCCGTGTGTAGCATGGTGGACATAGCGATAGTAATGACAGTAGTTTGGGCTCTCCATTTCTGCTGGCCAAGGTTCCCGTCTTGGTGGAGGGAGCTGAATTCTATCCCCTTGTATAAGCATATCCAAGATGCGCTTGACATGGCCGTCTTCGAAGGAGTAGGTCATTTACGGCCATTGCTTGTCTGCCGGTTTTGACTCAGGTTTCTGGGCTGTGTCGGCCACCATAGCCTGCTTGCCCTTGTTGTCCCGATTGTTGGAGGAGTTACCACCATTGTTGTTGTTGGTATTGGGGCGTTTGCCCTTGTCCTCTCCCTCCGAGATGTGCAATCCCAGTTGGCGAGCCTTCTTCAACCTGTCTTCGGCGCTAGTGGCACTGATGATAAACGTTTTCCAGTCATTAAATTGACTTTCGCCCATCCAGAGGCTGATTGTTGGGAGCAGTCTCTTTTGGCAAATTTTAATTAAGGAGGAATCCGGATTACCAGACGGCAACTTCATGGCGGTTTGGCGAAACCGCTCAATATAGTTCCTTGTCAGCTCTTTCTTCCCTTGAATAACATCCATGAGGGTGGACATTGTGATGTCCTGTCCTACTTCATAGAACCTCTCCAAGAATATGCGCTTGAAGCTGGCGAAGGAGTAGATACAGTTGTTTGGCAGGTTACGGTACCAGTCGAAGGCGACCCCTTCCAATGCCCCGATGAATAATCGTGTAAGGATGGCATCGTCATGGGGCAGATGGTCGGTGGTGACCTCAAAGTAAGTGATATACCGACTTGCGGAGGTCTTTCCATCATATGGATTGATGTGGAATGGTTTATACTTTGGTGGGAAGGGAACATCTCTCCACGCAGCGGGATACGGTTGTCGTATCCTGAGGTCCTGGCAGTTTTCTCGGGCGTGGAACATGGCTCGGAGCTCCTGGACCTCTCTTCTTACCTCCCTAGCTTCGTCTGCAGCGGTAGGAGCCGATTTTTTAGGAGGATTATTGCCCGAGTTTGGTGCCGCTGAGTTCGAGTCTACATTGACCGCGGGAACCAAGTTTGTTTGGCCAGGCGTCCCTCCTTGCAGAGTAGGGAGGGCTGCTTTGATCTCGTCCACGGATTTGACCAAAGTGCGCAGTATGGCCTCCAGAGTGTCGATACGTTGGCGATCACTGGGACCATCTTGTTCGTCGTTTGTCATGAATGTCGTCCTCACATGAGTAGAAGTGGAAGGGACGGTGGATGACGTGCCCTCCGAATCATATTCCTGTACCGAGAAGTCATCGGGTAATGTGGGAATATTTTCCTCTGGTTCAGACTTAGAAGGAACAGCACCCCCAGCTTCCGAGTTTGCCTCATCTTGGGAATTCAGGACGTCCTCGGGGACATCGGGATCTACTGCATCTAATGGGAGAGTTGTTTTCTCCGGCTCGTCTCTTTGGAACATCGGATTGTCGTAAATGTTCGGAGGAGTGCTACCCCCAGTTCCAGCAACCCCCAGTGATGTGGATGATGAATTTTCTACTGTAGCAGATTTCATCTTTGAACGGGTGCCTTGGAAAACTCCGGTAGTGGGCAACCATTTAGATAACAGTTTCTTAGTCACAGTGGTTGAAATCTTCGGGCTTGAAATCTTCCATCGGCGGAGATTTTCTGAGCAGAGTTGCAGGAGACGACGGGAAGTGCCTCATCCTCTGAACATGGTTGTTGCAGTCTTTGGAAGACGGACTGTCGGTCTTCTTGTACCATTGCATTGTTGCAACAGCAGTTGACGATGATCTGGGTGCAGTGACGTCCGTGGGAGGACTCTTTGCACCCCGAGGCCTCTTCTCTTTCCTTGCGCTTGTGGAGGATGGCCTCACGCAAGTCAGATACGTCTGGAACGACCATGTTTGCTCCCTAGATTTTTGGGAGACCTTTTGGAACCACTTTGTCCGCTTGCCGCCGGGGGCTGGACTCGAGTGGTTCTGTACAACTTCCCATCGGAGGCCCGCATAAGAGTATGTGGAGCGCTCGGATGGTCAGAGGTCGGGACAGCCGACTGAGCTCGCCAAACTCGCGCTGTCCTAGACTTCTTCACTCTAGTACGCGAGGGCACATAGTAGGAAGAGTCTAAGTTGTGCTGGAGAGAGTCAGACATGTTTTCTCGGGAGCATGAGAGATCAGGAGCATATGAGAGGCGGTCGAAGACTGAGCCGCGTGGAGAAGGCGGCATGCGGCTAGAATCAACAGTCTTCCTGCGGCTGGCAGTCGTAGCCGCATGGGCTTTCTTCATGCGGCTGGAAGTCTCAGCCGCATAGGTCTTCTCCATGCGGCTGGAAATCCTGGGCGCATGAGTGTTATGCATTTGGCTGGCAGTTACGGCCGTATGGACATCATTCATGCGGCTGACAATCTCGGCCGCATGAGTTTTTGTCTTGCGGCTAGTGCCTTTGTTCAGCTTCTTCCTGGAGTACATAGAATCACTCTTTTCCCCTGTAGGTCCAGCATCGTAGTGCTTTCCTCTGCCGGACTTGGGGACAGCAGAGTCTTCTATGGCTTGAAGTGGGGCCGCATGAGAGTTGCCTTCGCCGTCTTGGGCAGCAGAGAGTACTCCGTCCAGAGCTTGGAGAGGAGCAAATGATTTTGGCCTCCACTCCCTGCGAGCCTTCTTTGTGCGGGTTCGCTTCTGGACCGGGCCAGCGCTTCCGTCGGAGAGCATTTCTTCAAACGCCTGTTGGTCGAAGCGGACGACCATCTTCTGTTGTGTAGAGCCAAGTTTGGCTGCATCCGATTGCGTCACCAACTCCTCAGCCGTGGAGAAGTTAGTCCCCAGCAGAGTCGCCATCGTGTTTGCCATGAAATATAAAAGAACAGACCAATTATATCGGACGACTGGACTTTTACTTCACAATACAAACTCACTTGTACAAAGAAAGCCTAGGGATGAAAACCTAGGTACAGCGATCTAAGTACAATTGTTTATTTTAGATTCTGGGGGGTGACGGTAGAGGCTCGGGAAAGCGACGGCAGCTCTGTCTTACTCCTTGGATGATCGGATGCAGCCTTGGCTCTGGGGAAGAAATGCTCTCGGGACACCCTCTGTGTGTGCCTTTGTCTCTCTGCTTGCTCTCTCTCTTCAAGTCTCTCCAGGTGCTCTAGTGCTCTAGCAAAAAAGTCCTCTTTTGCAAGGGAATGGCACCTTGCTATTTATAAGAGTGGGATACGATCATTAGGGTTTGCAATGATTGCCTCCTTGATAAGTCGGCGGTTAAGGATCAATTAATCCGGGCCCTTCATTCTGATTGTAGCAAATCTAGGTAATTAATGTAGATTGCATCAAATCTCTGTGGACAATTAATGATGATTGCCATAAATCTTCATGATTTGTTATGCCAAGCTCGGATCTCCCGCCACGTGTTCAATTTGCTTGATTGCAAATGATCTGATTTAATCCCAGTAAGTATGAGGATGGCACTAAATCTGGTTGTTGGGATTTGTTGACGAATCTTGATCGATTTGATGCTACGTGTCCCACTATTATTATGCTACTAGCTGTAGGGACGCGGGGAAAACTAATCTTCTACCACGTGTCTTAACCACGAGCCACTTAGGAAATCCGAACCGCATAAGGATTGTTCCCTACTGAGCCACATAAGACTGGCCACGTATGGAAGTGATCTGAGCCGCATGAGCGTAGGCGACCGCATGATGGGTGGTTTCTCAGTGAGCCGCATGAAGATAGTCTTCGTGAGCCGCATAGGGTAGACTCTGCCTGAGCCGCATGAGGTGGCCTCTCCCTGAGCCGCATGGGGTGGCCTCTGCCTGAGCCGCATGGGGTAGCCTATGCTTGAGCCGCATGCGACTGTCCACGTGTCAAGGCCACATGAAGGATTTTAGGGTTTGATGGATCGTGTCAGAGATTTCCTTCGTTTCCTTAGGAGTCTACCATTATGACAAAGTCATTATTGCAGCTTTATGTCAGAGCCGTCAGTTCTCCTTTACGTCAGAGCATTAAATAGGGCCTTTGCTTAATGGCCAATTGTAGAAGCGAACCGCAAAAGGCCACGTGGTGTTGCTTGAGCCGCATATCCAAGCAGGTGACTTTTGAACCGCATGACTCTCTTGAGCCGCATGAATCTCATCTGTTTTTGAACCGCATGGGTTTTTCTGTTCTGAGCCGCATGGGCAATCATGTTCCTTTTCCATGCTTCTACAGTTGATTTCCTTTACAGCGATTCATGTATAGTTTTCTATAGCTTGCTTTATATGTCCATTCCTGCTATGAACTGTTGTGAGAGATATGTGCCCGTTTCGTCCTGACTGGGCGTGTTGAAAATTTTATAGGTATTGATGAGGAGTACTGCCCTATTTATTATGGCAATGGCTTAGATGACACTGGTGACGTGGACCCTCAGGAGGATCCCACAGTCGCTGAGGACTTGCCTATAGTCTAGCTGAGACTTAGTACTTTATTTGTATTTCTATTCGAGACTTTATGAGTTTTACTTGAGATTTATTATGGTGGTTTACACCTAGACTTTTATCTGTGACTCTCTTGAGATTCTTTTTTCTATTCCATCTTAGCATTGTGATTGAGTTACTTATTATTCTACTCTCCATTCGGAGTTTATTTTAGACTGTGTTAGATACTGTGACTCAGGACATCGTTCTACCGCCGACACTGCGGCGTAGGCTGGGCGTTCGTCACTTCTTGTGCCCTTGCACTGGGTGCGGGTCATGACACAGAGGATGTGGGATATTGGTTATGTGAGATTAGGTAGTGTAATACACTATATATATGTAAATGTGTATTGCCTCTATAGGATGTATGTGTATATATAAATATGATATAGGTTAATTGATATTCTAGAATAGGTTTTGGTTTAAGACTTGAATTGGAATTCATGAATCTAGCTTCATATAGGGTTTGACTAGATAGTTAAACCTAGATGAGCCCTCAACCTAGATATATGTATGTATGCATTGTTGAGTTTACCCCCCTTTAAGTATATACCTATTTATATGAGTTATATATATATATATATGATATAATGATTTGATTTAGGGTTAACCTAATCTAGATAGACTTGATCTTGACTAGAGTTGATCCAATAGTCTAGAGTTGATCGAAAACCCTAGAATTGACCAAGGTTTGACCAATAGTTCAAGATTGACTAGAGTTGACCAAAAGTCAACATTGAGTCTAGATATGACCAATTGACCTAAGTTAACTTTGACCCAGAGTTGACCAAGTTCGACTTGGACCTAATTTGACCTAGACAGCTGACCAGGTTTGACTTAGAGTTGACTTTGACCTAGATTGACCTAGAAATCATATAGATTGCATTGTAAACTTCATTTACCTTGTTCTAAACACATTATAACCCATACTGCTCTATTTAGGACATTGAGACTCTAGAGCAGACATTTGATATTATATTACTCTTTTTAGAGTATCAGGCGAGTACATTCTCTGATAGTTATTTTATTTACTTGTCAATTACAGTACTTCAGTTCTAGTAGTTTTATGTGATTCTTACAACACGTATGGATATTTTGGATTCATGTATGCGACACACATACCATCTTGTCTGGCCTCTATTTCTGGAATCACTACTGGCATCACCTTCTGGAATCACTACTGGAATCACCTACTAGAATCACCTACTGGATTCACTCTGGAATCTCTTGCTGGTATCATCATGTTTGGCTGGACTCATCTCAATTCTCGTGTCGTATTCTGGATTCACTTGTACTTGTGGACGGGGAAATATTAGAGTAGACATGTGAACATTACCCAAATACTAGAACCACTCCCTTGGAATTATACTGGAATGATAGCCATCTCATACTTCGCGAGTATGCGATGTGCCGTATTACCTACAGCCGTTTACATGTCGATCTCGATATTTTAAAACACACTGTTAGAGTATTATCTGGAATCATCCTGGAATCATTGATCATTGTCTGGACTCATCTTGTACTGGAATCATCTGGTATTAGATTTACATTGTCTGCACTCACCCTGGAATCATTGATCACTATCTGGACTCATCTTGTACTGGAATCATCTGATATTAGATTTACATTGTCTGGACTCACACTGAGATTACACTTGACTCATATTATACTGTCTGGACTTATATCATGTTACTCTAGTTTAGCTAGATTATAGTTTATAGTCTTCATTGCCATGTTTCTCCTCTTGTTTAGTTACCTTACTTTCCTTGTACCTTAACTGTTTCTCTACATCACTACCTGTATAAAACTGCCATGTTCATCAATATAACTGTCTATAACTGCTTTATAGTTCTCTGTCATTTACTTGGAATTTCTTGATGAATTGTACTCGTTCCTGTCCTGACTGGACCTGTTAAAAATATTACAGATGCTTGCCCCGATGACACTTGCCCTACTTACTATGGACTGGGAGATGGCTTAGCTACTTTTGGCCCCGACACTCAGGAGTGATCGGGAGACTAGCTAGTAGACTTGGTTTAGTTTTTATGTTTTAGAACTTGAATTGTAATAACTTGAGATACGAGTTTGTATTTGAGTTTGTTTGAAATATTATTATTTAGTAGTTATAAATGTTGTTGTTTGGTCTTTAGTTATAAACTTCTGTGTTATCTTATCATGCTTAGACTGTGATTGAGATTTCATTATATCTATACTTGTCCTCCGTTCGGAGTTGAGATATTGACAAGTACATTATATAATTGCGTGAGTTGTTGATTAGATAGTAACCTAGGACAGCATTCTACCGCCGACACTGCGGCGTAGGCTGGATGTACCCACTTCTCGTGCCCCTACATTGGGTGCGGGTCGTGACAAAAGAGAAGGATTATAACAAATGGGGATAGATAAGGGAGAAAGTCTACAGATGCTGTCGAATGATGAAACAACCATCACCAACGTGTCCATAATGGTCAAAATAGCTAGAATAACCTACCCATAAGTCCAATTTGGACACAGGGGCAAAAAGGTAATTTTGGGTCAAAACGGTGTCCGTGTTGGACCTATTTTGCACCAAAAAATATGTCGAGATAAAAGTCCTCAAAATCTTAGCAAAATTTATGTCTACGAATCCATAATGACGATATGAACTCCACGGTATATCCGGAATTGGATTCCGATGACCCGATCTCAAATGGTCCGTTGACCTAGATATTAGAATCCGAATTACACGAAAATGCGTATTGGAACCAAAGTCTACTAAGTCTAGCAAATTATATGTCAACGAGTCCAAAATGACGATATAAACTCAACGGTATATCCGGAATTGGATTCTGATGAGCCGATCTCAAAATAGTCCGTTGACCCGGATATTGGAATCTAATTTGCACGAAAATACGTGCCGGAACCAAAGTCCACTAAATCTAGCAAAGTATATGTCAACGAGTCCAAAATAAAGATACGAACTCAATGGTATATCCTGAATTGGATTTCGATGAGCCGATCTCAAAATGGTCCGTTGATTTAGACTGTGGGGCCCACTTTGCACCGAAATATGTACCGGGGCCCACGTCCTCCAAATCTAACAAACTTTATATGAATTCGTGCTAGAACGACGTCACGAGTCTACTGTGGTGTCAGGATTGGAATCCGGAGTCCCGGGTCCAAAATTAGGATTTTATAAGTTGGAAATTACGAATTCGGATGGCCAACTTTGGCGTCAAATTCAACCAACCAAACAAGCTCACAATGAAATGAAACTTAAGGGGTATAAAAGCATAGAATTTTAGGACCAGAAATCCTATGCGCCTAACATTACATGCGCCAGGGAGCTCAGATGAAGTACTTGGCACAGCAATCAGCAAAAGCATAGATATTAAAAGACGATTTTTATTTCATATAAAAGTCTATTACATGTCTAAAAAAGGCTTTCCAAAGAAGAATTTCTACAAAGAAAAGACCCTAAGTCCACAGTTAGGCACAGCAACTGCTATGCGCTCTCAGCCAGGCGCATCCCTTCAGCGTCTCAGTCAGGCGTATCCCTTCAGCGTCTCAGTCAGGCGCATCCCTCTAGCAGCTCAGTTATGTGCATCCCTTCAGCAGCTCAGTTATGTGCATCCCTTCAGCGTCTCAGTCATGCACATCATGAAGTCTCAACATATGTGCTCCCGATCGGGCACTTCGACTAATGAAGCATTTATTGAACAGAACAAGGGTGGGCGATCAACCCCACCCTAGCGGGAGGAAGAGCTCTCCAAAGGAAGAGGAGAGCACCGCAAATCCGCGACAAAAGGAGGCTTTCAACACAACCAGAATGGACAACACCCACTCTAGCAGGAGGAGGAGCTCTCCCAAAGCCCAAGAAAGATGATCGGGGCACCACAATTTCGATCTGTGGCTCTTCCAGCATAATAGAGACGAGGCTCGAGCATCCCGATCTTCGGATGCAACAGGCACCTTCCGCCTGCCTCAGAAGCCCTCGACTCCGACTTTTGGATGTAACAGTCACCTTCAAGTGCATGAACGAAGGCAAGTCGTCGCATCTTCACCCTCGGGAACATCTCGTCAACAGAATGTGCTCGAGCAAACATGTTTATTTCCGGAGGACGTGAGAGAACGAGAAGCAAACTCTCTCCTTGCCACTATTTATAGGCTGGGCAAATCAAACCCATGCGCCAAGTGGCGGGCTCTCCGAATCCCGTGCAATAAATTTGTATTTATGGTGATGAACCTGACGCTTCGAATTTGGCCAAGTCAAAAATGGCTATTTAAAGCACTCGAAGAACGCAACAGTCGGACCAATAAAGACACGTCATGCAAACGAATGCACTGGCCAGACACCGCGCATCGTACAGACGCGCCCATTCTAAAGTGCCTCGTATGAATGCGCCCAACAAAGCACAGATCCATGCGTCCTAAACACGTATGGACCCATGCACCCATTTTGGCTCGTCACTCATCAAGCAATTAATGCTCAAGTGACAGAGTTGGCAGTACGTCCCCCGAGGACTGAGCAGTTAACAGATTTTTCAGAAGACGAAGCGTCGCTGACGTCAGCATCATCATTACTTTCCTCCGGCGGTTACAAGCCACATGGCCGCCCAACCATTTTGCATGCGCCTCCGCAGCCATGCGTCCAAATTCATGCATGCGCCTCAAAAGCCATGCGCCTCAGACTTTTCTCTGATCCCTAAAGACAGAGGTCAAGTCACTACTGAAGTCCCGCATACGCCTCAAAAGCCATGCGCTCAGACTAGTTCGTGACTCCTAAAGGTTACAAGCCAAAGTCTACTCATACGCCCAATCCTAGGCACATCCTGTCAGATTACTCTCCACCAAATCCGAGATCTTTGAGCTCCGGATACGCGCCACGTGTCTTTTGACTCAGTTCAACAGATGAAGGTGGCTAATCACCTAAGATCTCAGCAACCAAAAGATCTTCTCCATTGCTACGTATCAGCTCTGCCGCAGCCCACAAATGCAACAAAAAGAGTTCAAGTCCTCAATCCGAGCGCGTCGCCCATGCGCCTCTATCAGCAATCACCACGTGGCATCTCCACAAACAGACGCATCCTACATATGCATGTATGAGCAGCCAACCTGCTGCTTATAAATAGAAGAATCATTCCCTCTCACACGGACAGAGAGATACACACAGTCTGTCAGAGATCAAGGCACAGTCAACCAAAGCATCAGAGTTTACTCCCAGGGATCGGAATAGACACTCAACGTCTTCTTCCTTTCCGCAAGCTCCAGCACCCAGAGCAACTCAGACCTTGAGAGAACCGAGAACCGTCGTCAGATCGTCAATGGAGTCAACGCATTACCACTCGCTCCATCGACACAGGGACCCAGATAAACAAAAGTGTACTCCTAGGACTACATCTAAGTCCTACATTGTAACACTGTTCTATTTGTAATTGAAATTTGCAATCAAAAGATTTTAATGGCAAACAAGCTGGCGACTCTGCTAGGGACCTCTTTCTCCTCCGCTGAGAAAGCTGTGTCGCAATCCGACGACGTGAAGGTGGGATCTTTCCACAAGACGCTGGTCGTATGCCTCAATCAACAGGCGTATGAAGAGTTCATCTCTGGAGGCAGTGCGAGTCCTTCGAAGCGGCTGCCGAAGCCGAAGAAGACTCGCCAAGTCTGGATGTGCAAGGTCGACGCCTCTGGCACCACCACCGAAGGGGATGCGCCGATGCAGCCTACCCTTCCTGCTGACATCCTCAGCAGCCAAGATGCGCCCACCGCTGTAGCGCATCTCTCGGGGAAATGTGGGGCCGACCACATTCCCCAACTATCTTCCTCTCAGACGAAGAAGATACGCCGACGAAGCAGGGACACAGCTAATGCCCTGCACATTAACTCTGATGCGCCACAGAAGGCTTCTGTCTTTGACAGACTCACTCGCTGTCGTGGCGAGGAGAATTTAGACTCTGAGTACTATGTACCCCAGCGGGCTGGTACGAAGAAGTCCAAGGCAGCACGGGCCATGCGCCTCAAATGTGCTATGCCGACAGAAAACCAGAAGCATGCGCTCACAATCATGAGCGCTGCTGATGGTAAGCTATATAAGGTCGACTCGGGTGCTTCTGCGCCAGAAACGAGCCGACCTTCAAAGTCCTTGTCACACTTGGGCGTATCTGCTGCGTTCGCAACCAAGTCGAGCAAGGCAAACCCTGTGGTCTTGAACTCCCGCGCCTCCATTGGTTGTGCGTCTGAGGCTCGTTCAAGTCACTTTAAATGTTGTTCCCCCACTACTGATCTGAGTGCATATTTTGCGTTAGATTAGGGGGCGCAGCATTCACTTGACCACCCCGGCGCTTGGCCTTGCCATGTGCCTGATGGGGGTGCGAAGGTGGCACTCTCCTCCAACGATCTACGTAACGTAATCACTCACAAACGTCGATCAGGAGAGTCAACTGACAAGCACAATGCACCCCTCACAGGGCACACCTGTACTGTAGTCACCATTAATTGCTATTGTAAGACAGTGGTCCCACCAAGGCAGTCAGTGTTCCAGCAGCTGCAATCATCAACACCTCTCCAATATCGCCTCGGGGAGAAGGTGTCAGCTGAAATGGAGTGCCAGAACTACAGGTTGATTCTTGCAACGTAGTCTCCAACTCCCCATCAATTCGGAAGGCGATTGGCAGCTCCTCGGCTTTGTCCTCATCCAAGAACCAGCCGAGGAAGACTAAGACAATTGTCCCATCCTCAGGAGTGTTTGAGGGCACTCGAGAGAGAAAAAAAATCTCAGAAGAAGCTGGGGGTCAAGCCCCTGTGGATCTTCATCCTGGAGGCGAAATCAGCCTCCAGACATAGCAGGGGGTAGTCAAGCCCCTGTGGATATTCATCTTGGCGACGAAGTTAGCCTCCCAGACGTAGCTGGGGGTAGTCAAGCCCCTGAGGATCTGCATCCCGAAGACGAAGAAGTCCTTCAAGACAAAGCTAGCGGTAGTCAGACCCTTGCTGGTACTTCTCCCGAAGACGAAGGTGTTCTCAAGAACATAGCTGGGGGTAGCCAAGACGAAGCCCAGGGGGAAGCTCCTCTTCTACAAGAGAGCGAGGCCGAAAGCGAAGCCTCAACAGATCCATCCACCTCCAATCGTATCATGATGGTGTATATGACGGGAGATGGTGATGCGGAGTCAGATGCGCCGCCAGTAGATCTCGTCAAGCGTATGGATACCTTCGAGGGAGGACTCAAAACCCTCTCTGCCTCCATGCAAACACTGACTCAAGCAGTGTTTGAGATACGGTCAGCTTTGGCCAGGGCACCGTCTACTGGTCCTGACCCAGGGGCCAATAGAGAATCAAGCACTACTAAAATACCCCACTTTACCGACGGAAGTTTAGCGACGGACGGATTCCGTCGCTAATAGCGACCAGTTTCCGACATCTTAGCGACGGATTAGCTACAGACAACATAACATAATTTTTTCCAATTTTAAATGTAAAAATTTGTCGGGTTTCCGTCGCTAAGTCGACGAACGTTAGCGACGGATTCTTTTTCGTCGCTTATTCGTCGCAACTGTTGGCGGCAAAATCTTTAAAACATTGGCGGGAACTTTAGCGACTAACTGGCGACGGATATATCCGTCGGAAAACACCTTTTAATTGGCGACGGTTTAGCGACTAATTTATTCCGTCGCTATTCCGTCGCTAGGTTCTGTGCCCTAACTTAAATTGAACCGACGGGGGGGAATTTTTCATTCCCCCCAAAACTCTCTCTCTCTCTCTCGCGGCTCTCTCTCTCTCTCGCGCGCGGCTCTCTCTCTCTCTCGCGGCTCTCTCTCTCTCTCTCTCTCTCTCTCTCTCTCTCTCTCTCTCTCTCTCTCTCTCTTTCTCTAATTTTGGGTTTTGGGGCCGGGAGGGGGAGTGGGGGGGGGGGGGTCGGCTTCGCGGGGGGTGGAGAGGACGGGGGGGTGGTGAATGGGGTCAGGGGGTCGGGGGGTGTGGGGAATGGGGGCAGGGGGTGGGGGGGTGGGGAATGAGGGTCGGGGGGTCGGGGGGGTGGGGAATGGGGGCAGGGGGGTCGGGGGGGTGGGGGGTGGAGAGGGCAGGGGGGTCGGGGGGGTGTTGAATGGGGGCAGGGGGGTCGGGGGGGGTCGGGAATGGGGCAGGGGGGTCGGGGGGCGGGGGGTGGGGGGTGGAGAGGGCAGGGGGGTCGGGGGGGGTGGGGAATGGGGGCAGGGGGGTCGGGGGGGTGGGTAATGGAGAGGGCAGGGGGGTCGGGGGGGGTGTTGAATGGGGGCAGGGGGGTCGGGGGGGTGGGAAATGGGTTGCATTCCCCGATACGGATACGGTTTGGCATGTCCCGATCCTAAGAAATAATACTATTTCATTTAATTTAATTTCATTTAATTTCAAAACTACTAAGAAATAATACTTAAAACACTTAAAATTATGCCTAAATGTATAAATTATATGTTTTTAAATGTAAATAATTTATTAATAATTATTTGTTTTCCAATACCAAAAAAATCCGATACTTCGATCCGATACCGCCGATACTACCGATATCGCCGATACCAATACTAGATTGCTTAGACTTATATTGCAAGGTAACTAGATACAAGTTATGATACAATGTTACGATACTACCGATACCGCCGATACTACCGATATCGCCGATGCCAATACTCGTAGGAATATATAGTCCGATACCGATTCCGATACCGATACTTTGAACCTTGATTTAAATACATGTTAGTATAGTGTCTTCACATATATGTTAAGAGTATATACATGATTAGCAAGGTAACTAGATACAAGTTATGATACAATGTAAATGCAAGTATACATGTTAGCTTGATAGCTTAGACTTATATTGCAATCTCCTATTCACACGAGTATTGATATCGCCGATGCCAATACTCGTAGGAATATATAGTCCGATACCGATACCGATTCCGATACCGATACTTTGAACCTTGATTTAAATACATGTTAGTATAGTGTCTTCACATATATGTTAAGAGTATATACATGATTAGCAAGGTAACTAGATACAAGTTATGATACAATGTAAATGCAAGTATACATGTTAGCTAGATAGCTTAGACTTATATTGCAATCTCCTATTCACACGAGTATTGATATCGCCGATACCAATACTCGTAGGAATAGTCCGATACCGATATACATTGTAGAGCTCTGTTTTGCTATTCTGGACATGTTGTGACCTGTGCTGTTCTAAATAGGAGCCAGACACACTCCTGAGACGGGGGAGTATGTATAGTGATGTGGATTCTTACTAACTTATCATGTGAACCCATTTATGGGCCCTTCATTGAACCTTCTCATGTGCAACTTTCAGTCCATTCACAGTTCCCTATATTGTACTCTACATCACCTAGTTCACTTATATCTAACATCCTAACCCTAATCCAAATTTATGAGTATCGGTATCGGGCTATTCTTATGTTTAGTTTGTCTTACGATACAGATTTTCACATCCAAATTGAGGATGAGTCGTTATTTTGTTGATCGTACATGGATGTACAAATGGCAACACGAGAGTAGAATTGGTGTGAGTGACGATTTTCAGGCAGGCATGGAAGTATTTCTTAATTATGCAATGAGCAAAGCTCAGTACATGGACGGTAACAAAATTAAGTGTCCATGTGTTAAATGTCACAATAGACGTTACGAAGAAGTGGTGACTGTGAGAGATCATTTGACCCGTAAGGGTTTCGTACGTAATTACGGCCTGTGGTCATCGCAAGGTGAACTATATTCGGAAAGACAGGCTGCGGAAGCTGCTACTTATGCTTTTGATGATAATGCTGCAACGGATGTCATCGAAGACCACGGATGCTCTGTTGATTATGGAGATCTGCAGAACCTTGCACGAGATATGGTGTATGATGCGGCAGGGCCTAATTTTGATCCGGAGGATCCTAATCCCGAGGCGAAGGAGTTCTATGACATGTTTCAGGACGCAGATACTTCTCTATATCCTGGTTGTGAGACTCATTCCGCACTGTCAGTGACGATGTGGTTGTTGAACATAAAGTCTGATTTTAACTTGCCACAAGCTTGCTATAATCGGATCACAGAAGTAATCAATGAGGTGTTACCGAAGGAATCAAAAGAGCTACCAAAAAACTTCTACTAGTCAAAGATGATGGTCCGACAACTGGGACTGGGGTACGAGAAGATAGATTGTTGTCGCAACGGATGCATGTTGTACTACAAAGAGAATTACGTATCAGAAAGTTGCAGCTTCTGTAATGCGGATCATTACAAGCCAGTACAGGAAAAAGGAAAGTCGACTAAAAAACGACGTCCTTACAAGTATATGCATTACTTGTCGATCACGAAGCGCTTGCAGAGGATGTATATGTCTCTAAATACAGCAGAACACATGACGTGGCACAGCGAAGAACGCATAAAGGACGAAGGAGAATTGTCACATCCTTCGGATGGAGAGGCGTAGAAACATTTTGATTTGTGTCATCCAGATTTTGCTGCAGAGCCTAGAAATGTACGCCTGGCGCTATGTGCTGATGGCTTCGCCCCTTTCGGACAGTCGGGATCTCAGTACTCATGCTGGCCGGTCATTCTTACCCCTTACAATCTGCCACCATGGATGTGTATGAAGACTCCTTATATGTTTCTGACAGCTATCATACCCGGTCCTAAAAATTCGACGAAGAACATCGATATATATTTACAGCCGTTGGTAGATGAGCTGAAACAGCTGTGGGAGATCGGCGTCACGACCTATGATATTTCCAGGAAACAGAACTTTCAGATGAGAGCTTCACTCATGTGGACAATCAATGATTTTCCAGCATACGGTATGCTGTCGGGATGGAGTACGCACGGCAACATGTCTTGTCCGATATGCATGGAAAATAGTAAGGCATTCCGCCTTAGGCATGGAGGAAAAACTTCTTTCTTTGACTGTCACCGTCAATTTCTGCCCGCGACCCATCCTTGGAGAAAGAATAAGGACGCGTTCAGATATGGAAAACAAGAATTTTCTCAACCTCCTGCCAGATTTTCGGGATACGATATTTGGGAAGCTGTAAAGGAATTGCCCACCGCAATGGAAGATCCATCGAACCATCGTGTCGAGGGGTTCGGACAAAGCCATAACTGGACCAAACGGAATATCTTCTGGGACTTGCCTTATTGGAAAGATAATCTTATAAGGCATAATCTTGATGTCATGCATATCGAAAAGAACGTGTTCGATAATGTCTTCAATACCGTCATGGATATTAAAGGAAAGACGAAGGACAATCCAAAAGCAAGACAAGACATAGCCGAGATATGCAAGCGTCCTCATCTGAACTTGATACAAAGGGGTGCTGGTAGACAATTAAGTAAGCCTATAGCGCCATACACATTGAGCAAGGAAGATAGATTAATAATCTGCAAGTGGATATCTAATTTAAGATTTCCCGACGGCTATGTTTCGAATTTGTCTAGATGCGTTGATCTCAATGAACGCAAGCTAACGGGAATGAAGAGTCACGACTGCCACGTGTTTATGGAAAGATTACTGCCCATTGCTTTGAGAGAGTTGTTGCCTTCTGCTGTATGGGTTCCGTTGGCCGAGCTGTCTACATTCTTCAGGGATATCTGTTCAACTAAGCTGACGGTGCAACATATGGTACAACTTGAGGAGAAGATTGTCTTAACAATCTGCAAGTTAGAGAAAGTATTTCCACCGGGCTTTTTCGACAGCATGGAGCATCTACCGATTCATCTAGCATACGAAGCCCGTGTCGGTGCATCTGTTCATTATCGATGGATGTACCCCTTTGAAAGGAAAATAAAAATCGATATAATTTAAGTGAAATTTAAGTGGATTTTACAATTCATTGTTAATTCTCAAGATAATTTGTCTCTTTAGGTACCTACACCATCTAAAGAAGAAAGTTGGCAACAAGGCTCATATAGAGGCTTCGATATGCGAATCATATCTTATCGAGGAGGTGTCAAATTTCTGCTCCATTTATTTCGATACTCATGTCGAGACAAATCGAAATAGACCTCAAAGGAATGAAGAAGACGTTGAGGATGGAGGTATATTCAATTTAAGGGGCAAGCCTATTGGGGCTAGTAAGAAACGGTGGTTGACCGACGATGAGTATGATACCGCTCACCGATATGTCTTGTTAAATTGTGACATACAAGAAGTGAGAGATTTGGAGAAGTAAGTGACTACGCCTCGTTATAATCTCTAATTTGGTGAATTAAGTGACTACACTTATTTTTATTCTCTCTAACAGTGTATTTAGAGGTGAAGTCAAAATGAGGACACCATATATTACAGATGAGGGACTTCAAAGAGAGGTTGATTGTACCTTTCCGTCCTGGTTTCGTAAATACGTAAGTAACTGAGATAATATGTTATGCGGCTACCATTAAAATATATGCAGCTAAAATATTTAAATTATCAATACATGTTTACAGGTTTTATTGCCTGAAACAACACTCATAAATGAGAGTATTCGTTATTTGGCATTGGGACCGAAGAAGCATGCAAAGACTTTGTCAGGCTATGTCGTTAATGGCTTCAAGTTTAAGTCAACTCAGCATGCTATAAATGCCGAATTTCTCAATGACGGCTTCGATACCAAGAATTCTGGTGTTTGTATAAGAGGCACCATCTATGACGACGAGCCGGACTTTGACTATTATGGAGTGCTTCGAGAGATTGTAGATTTACAATATAGTGCCCCATATGATATGCATATTGTGATGTTCAAATGTGAGTGGTTCGATACGAGACCAAATATCGGTTGGAGAATCGATAAACAATTTGGATTCGTCGATATAAATCATCGCAGGAGGTATAGAGGGTCCGACACGTTTGCGATAACAAGTCAGGCTGTTCAAGTCTACTATACAAGCTACCCAAGGCGTCGTAGAGATCGATTTGACTGGTGGGCAGTATGCAAGATTAAATCTAGAAATACATTCAACGTTGGAGACCCAGCATACCAAGAGGACCAGATCGAGAAGCCCCAATACATGGGACAACAGTCGGATACCATGGACGTGGAAGATGTCGATATACCTCATGCTGAGGAAAATAGAGGGGAGGAAGAGGTTGATATACAAGACTTAGCTGTCAACCAGGGGAGAAAGAGGCGTCTTGTCCCAAGTATTGAGCCTGAAGAAGAAGAAGAAGAAGAAGAAGAAGAAGAAGAAGAAGAAGAAGAAGAAGAAGAAGAAGAAGAGGATGAGGATGAGGATGAGGATGATGATACAGATGAAGTCGACGATGAGGATGATGATATAGATGAAGTCGACGATGAGAATGAGGATGAGAACGATGACGATGACGATGAGGACGAGGACGATAACGATGATTAGATTAAATATCGGTATATATTAGAAGCACTTACAACTAACTTAGTGAATTCAGTTTAGACGGACACATTCTTATTTCAGTTTATGTTTTTGTCGTTCGATCATCTACTTATTGTATGATTTTCTTTTTACAGATGGCACTCTTAGTTCTCATTGTCTTGACGGCACTCGCCGCCCTGCTGCTGGTATATATATTTTAGTTCAGTTTTATATTCATTTATACTTCTATATTGTTAATTATATTTATGTGTTCTATTTACAGGTCATGGTCACTACCACTCGTGCTGCTGGTAGCGGCAGTGGCCGTGGCCGTAGTGGTGCTGGTGGTGGCGGTACTGGCCGTGGTGGGCGTGGTGGTAGCGGCACTGGCCGTGGACGTGATGGTAGCGGTCGTGGTGGTAGCGGCACTGGCCGTGGACGTGATGGTAGCGGTCGTGGTGGTAGCGGTCGTGGTCGCCTTCCACATTCCCCGGATATAGAGTCCTCCGATCCCGACCTGGAGAGCCCGGCCACAGACTCTTCCCGCCGTCGATCTATCTCTGCGCTACCTTCATCTTCATCGAGGCCTGAGACTCCATCCGCTAGCAGATCCGTTCCGCCCCCGGATGCACCAGCGAGTACACCATCAGTTACTGCAGGGTGGGCTCCGGAGTACCCCCGGATTCAGCTTCATCCTGCTACCGGTTAGTACATCCGCGGACCCGCGGATCCTCCGACGCCTCCAGAGAGGCCGATAGGCGAGAACCGACGAGAGCTATGGCCCGCGGGTGATACGTAAGTAAATTTAAGTTAATTTATTAAATTTGTTTCATTTATTCAAGTTAATAATCCAGTCTTTGCTTCTTTGTAGGTTTTTCCCGTATGATGCTGCCCGGATACTCGGGCAAATTATCCGGGAAAACTACCATGGCCCCTACCTCAATTTTTCTGAGGTGCCTCAGAACATGCAGTACGTCTGGCTCGAGGAGATGAAGGTATATATATATCTTTTGGTTAATTATTAATTATTCTTTAATCCACTAATTTTTTAATTACGTGATAATTTAATTTGTATGTCAGACGACGTTCTGGTGGCCCCCCCATCGCGAGGAGTTGATTCGCAAGGCCTATAAAGCCGCCGTCGGGAAGAAGATACGGGATACGGTGTACGACGTTCGTACGGCGCATTCAAGGAAGAAGTGGCTCCGGGAGGAGTACTACGAGCAGATGTTGGATAAGATGAATACTGCTCAGTACAGGGAGAAATCAAAGAAAGCGAAGGCGAGCAGACAGGCCGCTGGTCTGCATACGGGAGGTTCAAGGCCCCACGCAGCGACGCGTGCAGATTTGGTGAGATACCGCAAATTCATTTCACTATTAAATTCGGTACTATTAATATACGTAGTTAATTAAATTCGACGTATATTTCGTATGCAGGCACAACGGGCGGTAAAGGAGGGGAGAGAGCCGGAGTCGGTCACCGCCTACGATGTATTCCTGCATACACACAAGAGGCGGGCAGACGGGAGCTTCGTCGACGCGAGGGCCCAGGCGACTGATGTAAGTAATTACGTTTATGAGATTTATATTAGAAATATAATTATTGTTAACTTAATTAGGTGAACGTAGGATTCAAATTATAACTTAGGGAAACATAGGATTTACATTATAACTTAGGAAAACTTATAGTATAAACACATTCATTGGATAGGTTGCATATCGTGAGGCCCTTAGTCAGATTGAGCCCCCTGCCGAGGTTGTCGGCGAAACGACGCCCACCCAGACGCCCTCTTCTATGGCCGCTCGCTACGACGACGTGTTCGTAGAGTCTGTCGGCGGCTTTAATAAAGGGCGCGTCTACGGCGTAGGTTCCCTGGCGGCGTCGTTGCAGGGCGCGACTCCGAGATATCCACCGCCCCCGCCTCCTCCCGCGCCCCCGTCGGACGATATGAGGACGCAGCTTGCGACTCTCACCTCCGATATGTCGGAAATGCGGAGTCTAATGTCGGATGTGCTGGAGCGCCTTCCGCGTCCTTCTTCTGCTCCCGGTCCAGATCCGTCTGCTCCCGGTCCGTCTAGTGCGGTTGCCGGTCCTTCCGATCCTGGACGTTATTCATTTGACCGTTCTGCCGAGGTCCGCCTGGTACCGGATACTGCGCTCATTGGGCTCATGGACTTGATGTCGCCAGAGCAGCTCCGCACGCTTCCAGAGCATGTGTTGTCCCAGGTGCCGGCGTACATGGTGGAAGAGTACATCCGCAGAGCCGAACGACGACGCGATCCATCTCAATGATATTTGTACTGTTTTTGGATATTTGTACTGTTTTTGGATTTTGAATTCTGGATATTTTGGAAGCGTACATGAATGTTTGGATATTATGAATTTGTGTATTTGTGTTTGGATATTTGTACATAGATGTTTGGATATTTCTGTTTGATATTGGATATTATGAATTTGGATATTTGGATATTTGGATATTTGTTGATCGTACATGGATGTTTGGATATTGGATATTATGAATATGTGTAATATTTACGAAAAGGAAATAGAATGTTTCTGTAATTTTTTTTAATTAATGTTGCATTTAGCGACGGACTAGCGACTAATTAGCGACGGATATATCTTTTTAGCGACCGATGAGCGATTAACTAGCGACGGAAAATCCGTCGCTAACTGGGTTATATAAATATTTGCAGTTACCGACGGACGAGCGACGGACAATCCGTCGCTAACTGGTTGAAATAAATTTGCAGGTAGCGACGATCTAGCGACCAACTAGCGACGGAACTTCCGTCGCTAACTGGGTACGATTAATATTAGCGACGGAATATCGACTACCTAGCGACGGCAAATCCGTCGACATGGTTCTGGAAATATGGTAGGTTTCCAGAGACTTAGCGACGGATAATGGGTCGCTAATACGTCGCTAATCTGTCGAGGATGACGACGGACTAGCGACGGCTTAGCGACCCATTATCCGTCGACATGGTTCTGGAATTATGGAAGCTTTCCAGAACCAGGCCGACGCCCTACCCGTCGCTAATCCGTCGCTATAACGTCGAGGTTAACGACGGAATGGCGACGGAATAGCGACTGATTTTGCGTATCAGGAACCTCTCTGATACGCTTTTACCGACCTATTTACGACGGCTTAGCGACGGATATTTTAATATTATATGGCATGTAAACCGACGGGAACAAGTCGCTAATTCGTCGCTAATCCGTTGAAAGGCAACCGTCGGTAATCAGTCGCTAGTCCGTCGGTTAATCATTTGTCCGACGGCTTAGTGACGGACAAATTTTAGCGACGACGTATTTCCCGACGGCCATTTTCATCAAATATCCGTCGCTATGCCGTCGGTAATTTATGTTACCGACGGATTCGCGACGGATGTGGCCGTCGCTAAAGTTGGTTATTTTGGTAGTGAAGTGTACTCCTTCAACGGGTATCCTTGGATACAGATCGCCGCGAGGCACCTCGGACGTCGGAGCCGTCAAATGCTCAACTCCAGGCTGTACCACCATCTCCGACTTCCAGCTCCATAAAAGACGTGATGGAGATGATCATGGACTTACGAGAGCGCTTCGAGTCGAAAAATAAACAGGAGGAGCGCCAGAAGATGGGGATCCCCAACCATACCCCCTCGAATGGAACAAAGTGGTTTATCCTCCCAAATATAAATCGTAAACTTTGATGCCATATGATGGAAAGGACTCTCCATGCCGTTATCTGACGTACTTCCAGTCTCAAACAGGATATCTCCCAAAGGAAGACGCACTACTCACCAGCATATTTGTCGGGGCACTAAAAGGAGTGGCTTATGACTGGTATTGCAGTCTCCCCGACAACTCCATATCTTCCTTTGACGACTTGATACGTCTCTTCCTCGATCGTTTCTACGATGGAGGGAAGGATATGACAATGGCGTCCCTTATAGAAATACATCAGAAGGAGAAGGAAACAGTTCGAGTATTCATCGAACGGTTCCGACAAGCCTACTTCAGACTGCCCCCGGATATGCCAGAACATGCACTCCTCTCCTCCTGCATGAACATGATGCCTGCAATCAAACTCTGGCTCAACTCCACTCCTCCTTCCGACTGGAGTTCATTGATCATCAAGGCCGAAGCAGCAGAAAAGAAGGCGTCTAATGCTCGTCTTCTGGGAGTCAGTTTTCCTGCCTTTAAGGATAAAGAAAAATGGCCTGCAGCCAACAACCTTGGACGAGAGGCGAAGGGGAAGCAGGCGTTGACTGTCAATGCCTCCAAAGGTGCATCAACACCCACTCAGAAGCCTCCACTTGTACCAAGGCCAAAGGAGGTTTATTCTTTCAACGATGAAGACACCCTGCAACTCTTCGAGATATTGAAGCAGGGTGACAAGATCAAGTTGCCGGACCCGAAGCGTCCCGATGAGGTTGGGAAAGTGGACAACCCGAGGTACTGTCACTACCATCGCTTTGTCGAACATCCAACTAAGGACTGCTACATCCTCAAGAACTACATCTAGTGCATGAGCAATGCGGATGTTATCTCCGTCGACTACGAGGAGAAAACGGTCTCGGCCAACCTGGTGTCACTCCAATTTGGCACCTTGTTGCCAACCACAACACAAGATGGCATCGTCCCCATCCCAAAGGCGACAATGGAGGTGGTGAACCTACTACCTATTCGTGACAACATGAGTGGACTCATCCCACTCACCACATCTCGGGGAGAGGTCTTATGGGTTCATACCGATCTCGTCTCCGAGGTTACTCAACCGGAGGTACGCTCTGCCTCCAAAACCAAGGGCAAGAAGACAAGTCTTGCCGCATGGTCTCTTCCTCTGCGGAAGAAGCACTTTCTGTACAGACGCGTTCACATCAGAACACCCAACCTGACGAAGCTGGCGTCGAGGTGGTGCCTCCTTGCATCGTCCCTGCTGCCTAGGAAGAGGGCCCATCCAGGCCTCCAGTAGCCAATAAATAGAAGCATGTAGAGGCCCATTTCGATAAGCCTTTGCGAAAGGAGAATGCTTCAGGGCTAGCCAAGCCCCACAACTTCGACATACTGGCACAACTTGCCAGTACTCCTGCCCGTCTATCCCTGTTTGAGCTTCTTCGTCTTTCCAAGGACACTCGTGAAGCTCTCTGTGAAGCCCTGAAGGATGCTGAATCCTTCATCAGTCAGGTCAAGCAGCCTGAGGATACCCCGACCACATGTGTGCACTGCCATTGTGCGGATGAAGTTATTTCTAACATAACTTTCACCCAACAAGACATGCTGCTCAAGCACAACCGACAAAATAGGCCACTGTATTATACAGGGTATGTCAGTTCCGTCAAGGTAAAGCGGATTCAGATCGATCCAGGGTCTTCCCTCAGCATCATCCCGAAGACGCTACTCTCAACACTGGGGATCCCAATGTACCGTCTGGCGCCTTCCAACACTACAATCAGCGGCTTCAATGCTAGCAAAAGCGAGCCGCTGGACAAAATACGGCTAAAGTGTCATATCGATAACCTCCGAACCGAGGTGACTTGCTATGTCGTGGACGCTGACGTCAACTACAACCTCCTACTGGGTCATCCGTAGCTGCATGAGTACATGGTGGTGCCATCTACACTACACCAATGTATAAAGTACGTGTCCACCAACGACATCATCCGGACAGAGTTCGCGGACATTGACCGTTTCAAGGGGGTCGAAGCCTACTTCACTGATTCGACCCTGTACAAGTCACCCGACGAAGGGGAAGCCAATGATGCTGACAATGAAAAAGAAACAACAGCAGAGCCGGACGTGGAGCCAGAGATGATTCCCGATACTCCTTTGAAAATTTGACTCAAAGGGAAACCGCCTCAGATGCTACCTCCCATGACCATCAAGCTACCTGGAAAAGCACCAACTGCTCTAGGTAGAACACCTACTGAAGCTCCCTTGAAGATACGGCTTAAGGGAAAGTCGCCTCAAACATCGGCTCCCCTTGTGGCAAAACTATAGGGGAAGGCACCAATCACTGAAGGCGCAGTTGAGGCACCTCTGAAGGTGCGTCTTAAAGGCAAGCCTCCGCAATCATCCATCTCGTCCAAGCTGCCGGAGAAGGCCCACATAGCCCTCTCGGACCCCAAGGTCAAAGCTGCGGTGGACTCTCCCGAACCAACCCCAGTACTCACAGATGAAGAGCTAGGAGAATACATATATGCTGATGTAGATGCACCCTCTCTGGACAATGTAATCCCGCGGGACAAAATCTTGTGTTTTATCAATAATAGAGTGTCTTTTAATTATTCTAGTCTTCCACATTGGAATGCCATGTATACATTAGATAACGCTCTACGGTCGTTGTAAACACAAATAACGACCGTCAATCATGTAAATCGAGTAGTCCCATCCCAAGGGATCTGTTTTGTAGTCCTACCGCGGAATCGAGACGAAGAATCCATCATCTTCAGCAAAGTCGAGCGTCATCAAGACCTCCTGCACATGAGCAAGAACCAGATACCGACAGAATACAAGTCTATCGGTACACGGACAAGGCAAAGTACCCCATCCAAAAGATAGGTTACGATCTAAAAAGCAACAAAGGCCTGAACTACGGCAAGGGTCGACGTCTCCCTCTCCGGCTTCCAACACCTAAAGAAAAGCCGCAGGACTACTATCATCGAACTCGACGGGGGGTGGGCTATGTCACGCCACCGGCAACTCCAGAGAGTTCGGAGGCAGAAGAACTAGAACATTTTCATTCGTCCGAAGCATCAACCTAGGATTCCGATACCAGTATCGGCTCAGTCTTCAAGAAGGTGCTATCAGTCAACATGGCATCTGCCCAATCTCAAGAAGATTAAGGCGAAGATCAAACACCAGAATTCTTCGAGGAATAACCTTGGGCTCAACGCCTAGGAGCGCAGTGGGAGTCTCGCTTTGAACTGCGCGAACCCCCTATCGAAGACGAGGTCGAACAAGTTGACCTTGGGGATTGATCTCCTTCCAAACCCATCTTCATCAACAAGAGTCTAAAGGAACCAGATCGGGAGTTTTTGGTCCAATTGGCCAAAGAATATATCGACGTCTTCGCCTGGAGCTACGAAGATATGCCAGGACTTGATCCCCAGATCGTAATGCACAGACTTAACATCTTGCCTGATGCTAAGCCTGTAAAGCAACAACAACGACGCTTCCATCCGGACATCATGAACGCTATCGATCAGGAGATGGACAAACTCCTGAGCAGCGGGTTCATCCGTAAAGAGCAAAATCCGAATTGGGTGTCCAATATCGTCCCTGTTATCAAAAAGAATGGGAAGATGCGGGTCTGCATCGACTTCAGAGATCTCAATGTTGCTTGCCCGAAAGACGAATTCCTGCTTCCGATCACCAATGTAATGATCGACAATACAAGTGGCTTCGAATGCATGTCTTTCATCGACGGGTATTCGGGCTACAATCAGATCAAGATGTTCCCCGATGACGCAAAACACATGTCATTCAGGACCCTAAAGGGGTTTTTTTGCTACACGGTGATGCCCTTTGGCTTGAGGAACGCTGGTGCTACATACCAACGAGCTATGAGTACCATCTTCCATCAACATCTTCGTAAGACAGTTGAGTGCTACGTCGATGACATCGCAGTCAAGAGTCGTCTCAAGGGTGATCACCTACAAGACCTGAAGACAGTCTTCGACCTTATGCGAGCGCATCAACTCAAGATGAACCCCGCTAAATCCTTCATTGGGGTTTCTAGCAGAAAGTTTTTGGGCTTCATTATCACGACGAAAGGCATTCATGTCGATCCCGAGAAGACCAAAGCCATCCTTGACATGGACCTTCCGAAGAACCTTCGAGAACTTCGAGGCCTGTAGGGGCGTCTGGCATACATCCGAAGGTTTATAGCAAACCTTTCTGGAAAATGCCAACCATTCACTCAGCTCATGAACAAGGAAGTCTCCTATGTCTGGACAGAAGAATGCCAGAAGGCTTTCGATGATATCAAAGCCTACCTGACGAGCCCGCCAGTCCTGGTGGCACCCGTCTCAGGCAAACCATTTCTCCTCTATGTCCGTGCCATGGATCACTCTCTCGGCGCTTTGTTGGCTCAGAACAACGATGCGGGCTACGAGCAAGCTATCTACTACCTCAGTAGGACACTGATTGGGGCCGAACACCAGTACAACCCCGTCGAAAAAGAGTGTTTGGCTTTGGTGCTTGCCATCCAAAAGACTCGCCATTATGTCTCAGGATAGAGAATTCATGTCATCTCCCGAGTCAATCCACTCAGGGTTCCCATGACGAAGCCAGGATCATTGAACTCCCGACTAGCTAGATGGGTGATCCTGTTGACGCCATACAACATGGTGTTCGTTCCACAAAAAGCCGTCAAGGGTCAAGCTCTGGCCGACTTTTTAGCCGTATACCCCATCCCAGAGTCCTCCAGACTCTATGAAGACATCCCGGATGAGGTCCAAGAATCAAACGTCATCGAAGAAAGCTCCTTCTGGCAGGTATTTTTCGATGGCGCTTCAAGAACAGGCCCCAAAGGCTAAATCATCGCTGGAGTGGGGGTAGTCTTAGTCTCCCCCGATCAGCTGGTCATCCAGCGTGCTTACTTCCTTTCGAAGCCGTGGTCCAACAATGTTGTCGAGTACAACGCTCTCATCATGGGGACTCCAGCTGGCGCAACAGCTAGAGGTGGATCACCTGGAAGCCTACGGCGACTCAAAACTCGTCGTTAACCAGATCAGAGGGCAATACGAAGTTCGCCATGAAGATCTGATTCCTTACCATGAAGTTGTATTGAACATTATTTTAACCTTCACCAAGTTCTTCATAGAACACATACCCCGGTTACAAAACCTAGAGGCTGACGCTCTGGCTGGCCTCGCAGCCTCATTGGCAGCACCCCTCGGGACTCAACACTACGTCACGGTAGTTGGTCGAGACTTGGTCTGTCCTAAAAATAACCTATGCTCACAAATAGCCCATGCTATGTCAACAAGTGCTGGTATTAATGTCCGAGATTGAAGGTTCCCGTTTATCGACTTTGCTGTCTACGAAATTCTTCCAGAAGACCCGAAAGAAGTCGTCTCAGTCAGGAGGCGTTCCCTTCGATTCTATTACGATATAGCTACTAAAATGTTGTACCGACGCTCCTATGATGGACTTCTCCTTCGATGCTTGTCCAACGAAGAAGCAACCAAAGCCCTTCGAGAAGCTCATGATGGAACTTGCGGGGCTCATCAACTTGGGCCTAAGTTGCAGGATCGACTGCGATGTATGGGTTACTACTGGCCAACCATGGTAGCTGACACTGTCGACTATGCTAAGAAGTGCCATACTTGTCAGCTTCATGCCGACTTCATCCATACACCGTCGGAACCACTACATCCTACGGTCGCCTCTTGGCCCTTCGAAGCTTGGGGCATGGACATTGTACGACCTATCACCCCTCCTTCTTCGAGGGGACACCGCTTCATCCTAGCCATCTCCGACTACTTCTCCAAATGGGCAGAAGCAGTTCCGCTGACGGAAGTAAAGAGCTCTAGGGTGATCAGCTTCATCAAGCACCATGTCATCTACCGTTTCGGGGTACCTCAAAGGATTATCCACGTTAACGGTCCATAATTCATCAGCCATGTTTTCAGCAGATTCTGTGACAAGAATCACATTCAGAATGTGGCATCGACCGCCTATAATCCGGTAGCTAACGGATTGGCCGAGGCGTTTAACAAGACTATCGTCAAGCTACTCAAAAAGGTCGTGTGATCTAACAAACGCGACTGGGATGAAAAGCTCGGCAAATGCCTTTGGGCCTACCATACAACGGTACGAACCCCGACGGGCAACACACCATTCTCCTTGGTCTACGGGAGCGAAGCGGTACTGCCTCTCGAGATCCAGATACCCTCACTCCGTGTAGCGATCACAAACCAACTCACAAAAAAAGACAATCAACGTCGTCGTCTGCGAGAATTGGAGACACTTGACGAAAAATGTCTCCTAGCTCAACAACGCATTAAACTCTATCAAGCCCGTATATCACAGGCTTTCAACAAGAAGGTCAAGCAGACGACTTTCCAAGTAGGCGACCTGGTTCTGGCAGTCAGGAGGTTCGATGGTGTTGACTCACAAGACACCAAGAAAGTTCGAACCCAAGTGGGAGCGACCTTTCATCATAGAGACGGTATACTCAAACGGTGCTTACCGCCTCGCCAAACCCAATAGGGACTTGTTCATGATGCCCATCAACGACAAGTTCCTAAAGAAGTACTACTCTTGACATCCTTCTGACATGTACTTCTATCTCCACCTAACAAGAGAGTCTGTGTACCCAATCATCAGGGCTCACGTACACCTCCCTTCCACAAAATCTTACGCTTCCGGAACCCAGCTGTTCCGTGGCGTTCTATCCTCAGTAGAAGAACAACCACGTCCATATTACCTCTGAGTTGCTCTTCTATGCCCTGTAAAACATAATCTGACACCATATAGGATTATGTTGCTTATTATGTTTACCACGTCCACATCACCTCTGAATAAACAATCCGTACACACAACCCCTGCGTTGTCGTACATTGATCGCAGAACTTCCATGTCCATATTACCTCTGAGCAGTTCCGCGTATCTCCCCAGAGTCACTCCTACCACGTCCATAACACCTCTGAGTAGGAAGATTTCGACATTTGAACCCCATATTTACCACATCCACATTACCTCTGAGCAAATATGTTGGTTCTCTCAAACTTATTATCTGTACCTAAAAACCAAGGTGCGCAAAAGATAATAGGTCCACACAAATCATCAAGTTCATGACAGCAAGAATGAACACACCACAAAACTCTTTATTCTTTATTTAAAAATAATGGATTACATCCCAGCAGGAGTTGCAAATTACACAAAATAACAAAAAAAAGGGAGAGGCTACAATCCCTAAGCATCACCGGGATTGGCTGAACGCTCTTCGATCCGACGCTTCAAGTCTTCCGCCCGAGTCTCTGCAGTCGCCAGAGCTCGGCGTTCGGCCTCTTGACGCATCATTTCTATGGCCTCAGGGGAAGTGCCATCCTCATACTTTTTGTCCAACTGTTGCTGCTGCTGGGCCAGGGAAAGAGCCTGGCGGGTGAAAGCTACTTCCTCCTCCTTAGATGCTACATATTCGGCCTGGACTCGCTTAGCATCTAACAAGAGTTGGGCCCGCTGGTCTTCAAGGAGACGAATCTTGGCATTAACCTCCACTATCCTAGCGTCTAACGCAGCTCGTAACTCCACCTTCTCCTGCGTGGATTGAGATAGCCTCTCTACCGCAGCCTCAGCTTCGGCCACCTCGCGTTCCTAGACAGCCACGGTAGCCTGATAAGATGACTCAGTTTCAACGATCAACTTCTCCTTTTCTGCTTCTATCAGGACGGAGAGATCATTTCGCTGGATACACTAAAACTCGGAAAGTAGCTGGTCGAGCTCGGCCACCGATGCCTCCAGAATCTCGACCATATGGTCACGGCCCTGGTGGGAACGTATCAGACCAATCTGAGGGAGCACCATGGTTTTTGCCATCGCAAAACTCCCGTTGGCATTCATCACTGTCGATACGCCCCTCTGCAGCATCTTGTACACCGCCTCAATGATAAACTTCATGTACTCATCCGCATCCGCCAGCACTTGCGGTGTCATAACAGGAGTTGGAGGAGCTGCTCTAGACGGCGGACCGAAAGAAGACTCGCTAGCTTCAATCTGCGAGACTGAAAACTCGGCATCAATGGACTCTCCCTCAACGAGGGCTTGAACTTCGCCACTGGCCCGAGGAGCCAAAAGAGCGAAAGGAGCCGAGAGGGGCGTTGATATCGTACCCCAAGTAGAAGGAGCAACAGAGGGTTCCAGCAAACCCTTACCCTTCCCAAGCTCGGAGGGACCACCGACGTCAGGGGCTACCTCCCCCGTCTCCAACACACTATCAGCATGCCGTACGGGACCCTCCCCCTCTGGCAAAGCAGCGAGATCGGCACTTATTTCCTGACTCGGCTCCCCTGGAGTCAGGCTCGGCGGACGAATCTCATTTTCATCATCGAATCCCTCTGCGGGGATGGAATCTGTCGCTACCTCCCGGTCGGCAGCCACCTCAGCTTCCGTTGCTGACTCTGGGGTAGGGCTCGGCAACGCTGCAGCCGACCTCCCCTCATCATGACAAGGAAGGGAATCAGCCCTCTTCTCTGTTTCAATCATGTCTGTTGCTCCCGCAACAGGCTCACTCATCTCTGGAGGAATGTCATCTGAAGACGATGAACTCCACTCCACTTCCTCATCTGGAAGCCCCGTATCTGCTAGGTCCTCAATGCCAAAGGCCCCCACGGCGGCTTGCACCCTCCCGGGAACTGCTTCAACCCCAGCTTCCCTTTCAACATAATCTGGAGATACTAAAATCTCCGCAGGAATGACATCGTCTGGATTCTCCTCCACGGAAGACATCACAATCGGAGGAATGTGCTCTTCAGATGAGCCCGCCACCTCCTTTGGTCTGCTAGCACCCAATTTTGGAGTTCGGGGTCTCCTTTTTAGCGGCTCCTACAAAAAGAAAGCATATGTCACAAAAATGGTGGAACTAACCAGACTATGTGGGGATCCTTACCTCCACAGGAGCTGAATCTGTTGACACTGTCGGTGATAATGCCTTCTTCTATCTCTTCGGCGCAGAAGAGCCAGCCTCTGTATCAGCACGTCTCTTCGGCTGATCGGCCGGGAGCTCTGCCTGACCCCCCGTGGATACGGCAGGGGTACCTCGATAACCTGCCTCAGGCGGGCGGTACGACCGAGCCTTCGCCAACAGGTTCCCAACCGCCTCTAACTGAGTGCCGGCAATGAAACTGGTCTCCCGATCATATTCAGGGGGTACGGTGTTCATGGCACAGTAAAATTTGGCGGCCGAGAAAAGAATCGGCGGTCGCAGATTCTGAACTGGCAGCGTAAAGCGAGCTCCGGTGCATCCAGCATTGTAGTAATGCCAAGCTCGTGCACCGTCCAGCAAACTTTCAGTATACTCCAGGTTAATACTGGGGTTCTCTAACATCAACTGAGCATAGCCGAATTTTCATGCAAAACGGTTCGACAAATATGGCTCCAGGTAACACTGGTTTCTATTCCGATACACCAGATGGGACGGTCGGATGCTTTGCAACCAGCAGAATCCCCATGGAAGCAGAGTGGTGGCATCTTCACCCGAATTCGTTAAGTCTTTGTTGGCCTCAAAACCTAAAAGGACGGGGCCAACTTTGGTGATCTCCCACCCCTGAAGGTGGGATAAAACTTTTCTGCAAACAGGAACACCAGTATGCAACCAGCTCCTTTGGTGGAAACAGCAGAGAAATGCGTCTCCGGTCCTGTGGTCTTCTTCCGAGCTCGGGCTCATCACATTGGGATGGTGTAAAATTAACTACCCTATCAAATAATGAAACGGCAGTTCGGTACGAGAAAAGTTGTCATTCCTACCTCGCTTATGAACCACATTTCCCACAAATTCTCGTAAACCTCGCAGCAGGTTACACACCATTGCGGGGAATAGAGCCAGGCGATGGCCAAAAACCAACTTCACAGCTGGCAGGATTAGGTTCCGGGTCACCCTCTCCACAGAGCCTGACCCGCCTGAAAAGACATAATCCCGGAGCCAAATCATCAGATACGCAGCCAACACTGCTTTGGACGACATCCGATGAGTAAGGTGCCAGAAACAGCTATAGGAGCGTTCGTACGACTGCCGGTCCTCGTTTTCCCGGGGACTATTCTCACTTAGCCTGCTCATTTCAGAGAGCACCGCGGTACTGGAAAGCGCTGGCGGAGTTGTAAACCGAGAGGGATTCTCCTTGTCTTGCTCAAAGACGTAATCTCTTCAAGCAATCACATGAGGTTGTGACCCGCCCTTATCCCTCTTCTGCATATAATAATGATGACTCACCACTTCCTTGAAGATGGCCATCATCTCCTCTGCTTTGTCCCCCAGGACTTGGAACTCCTCATTGGTCGGAAAGTATTCCTCGTAAGGTTCTGATCCCCAAGGGAGCCTTGACACCTCGTACATTTCATGAAGTACGAGTCCCAGGTCCCCCACCGGAGTAAAGAAAGTCTCGGTCTGGGTGTTAAACATCTCCAGGAGCGCGAGGAACATATGCCTATTGATGTCGACGCCTGCCTGGGTAGCACAGATCGCGGCAGTCAACCCAATCTCTCGGAGTTCGATTTGAAACTGCGTCAGAACCCAGAGTGTCAGCTTGTCCCACTTGGAAACATAGTGACACCAACCCTCTACCCGAAATTCACCTTTCGTGTATGACCGCTTCAACAACAGCATACGATTTACAAAAGTCGAAGTGCCAAAAGCAAATGTGTTGGTAGGGACGTCACTGTAAATGCTCCCAGGACGTAGAGTCCGCCAGGTGAAAGAAGGCCCAGCCCGCACGGCGGCCAAAGTATCCCTCTAATTGGAGGTAGTGTCGATCCTGATGGTGCCTGCCACCGCTCCCCCCTGAGACGGGGTTAACTCCCAAGACATCCTCCTCTTGGAAGCAAGGCGACAGAAAGACGTCAAAGGCCATTGACGCTCAAGTTGCTTAACAGTCATGTGTACCCCTCTTGCTGTAAAGAACCAATCTTCTTTGATCTTTAACACCTTTGCTTCAGTAGAAGTAAGGCGGTCCCCAAATAGGAACTCAGGAGTAAGTCACATTATCAGAAATGGCAGATTTCAAAATGCCACGCTCTATCATCCGTTGGAGGAACCCATGCTGTTGTTCCCAGATTTGAGTCATTCTCTCGGGAGGCTGATCCAGCATAATGGCAGCTTGGACAGGGTTTATCACCTCCTCGTTATAATCTACTCCCATCTGACAGAGGGCAGCGTCCAGAAGCACTTCATTCAAGAGCGGGACGGTCATCGACACTGGTGGTCAGCAAAAGAAGGCAAAGATTCAGATATGTTAGAAATAGCAAAAGAATCTGAGCCACGTTCTCATCAGAAGCGCATACCCCGAACCAAAGCTCAAGTGCATCTGAAAAGAAGCTTCGGCGCATCATCAGGGTCTAAACCCATACGCGTCAGCAATGAAGCATCGACGCATCATCAGGGTCTAAACCCACGCGCATCAACAGTGAAGCTTCGGCGCATCATCAGGGTTTAAACACATACGCGTCGGCGAAAAAGCTTCAGCACATCATCAGGACTCAAGGTCCATGCGCGTCGGCGTATGTGAGTTCTAAAAATGGCCTATTCGAGTACAGAAAGATATGGTAAAGAACGATGAAACCCACCAGTCACCGCCGGCCGAACGTCGAAGGCCGTCTGGGGGGCATCATCCGCAGCGGCCTCCATAGGCTCTTTTCCTTTGCCTCGTCCTCGGCCAGCACCACCGCAAGGAGTCTTGTGGGCCATCTCGTGAAAGAAGAAGCTAGGGTTTTTCGAAAGAAGAACTCTAGAGAAGAAGAAAGCAAAGTGGAGAAGAACCCTCTCTCTCCATCAGGCACTTATCTATAGGCTTGGTCGCCCACGTCAACCGATGAAGGGTGACATCAGCCGCCGCCTCTGGTTCTGTGAAGTGATAACTACAAATAATCCAAAAAGATCATCATTAATCTTTTTGGTTACTTCAAAGAATTATCATTTGCATTAGCTGAGAGGAGCATGCGCCCTATCACTGATGTACGGAGTAATCATGCGCTTGAACAGTCATGTGCCCCGTTGAAGACACCACCATGCTTCTTATTCAAAGTATTCCAAAACTTGACAAAAAGTTTTGAAAACTTTGAAGGGGGTCTTGTAGAAGCATGAAATTTCAGGACCAGAAATCCTATGCGCCTAACATTACATGCGCCAGGGAGCTCAGATGAAGTACTTGGCACAACAAAAAGCAAAAGCATAGACATTAAAAGAAGATTTTTATTTCATATAAAAGTCTATTATATGTCTAAAAAAGGCTTTACAAAGAAGAATTTCTACAAAGAAAAGACCCTAAGTCCACAGTTAGGCACAGCAACCGCTATGCGCTCTCAGCCAGGCACATCCCTTCAGCGTCTCAGTCAGGCGCATCCCTTCAGCGTCTCAGTCAGACGCATCCCTCCAGTAGCTCAGTTATGTGCATCCCTTCAGCAGCTCAATTATGTGCATCCCTTCAGCGTCTCAGTTATGCGCATCATGAAGTCTCAGCATATGCGCTCCCGATCGGGCGCTTCGACTAATGAAGTATTTATTCAGCAGAATAAGGGTGGGCGATCAACCCCACCCTAGAGGAAGGAAGAGCTCTCCAAAGGAAGAGTAGAGCACCGCAAATCCGTGACAAAAGGAGGCTTTCAACACAACCAGAATGGGCAACACCCACTCTAGCAGGAGGAGGAGCTCTCCCAAAGCCCAAGGAAGATGATCGGGGCACCACAATTCTGATCTGCGACTCTTCCAGCATAACAGAGATGAGGCTCGAGCATCCCGATCTTCGGATGCAACAGGCACCTTCCGCCTGCCTCAAAAGCCCTCGACTCCGACTTTCGGATGTAACAGTCACCTTCAAGTGCATGAACGAAGGCAAGTCGCCGCATCTTCACCCTCGGGAACATCTCGTCAACAGAATGTGCTCGAGCAAACATGTTCATTTCGGAAGGACGTAAGAGAACGAGAAGCAAACTCTCTCCTTGCCACTATTTGTAGGCCGGGCAAATAAAACCCATGCGCCAAGTGGCGGGCTCTCCGAATCCCGTGTAATGAATTTGCATTTATGGTGATGAACCTGACGCTTCGAATTCGGCCAAGTCAAAAACAGCTATTTAAAGCACTCGAAGAATGCAACAGTCGGACCAATAAAGGTACGTCATGCAAACGGATGCGTCGGCCAGACACCGCATATCGTACAGACGCGCCCATTCCAAAGCGCCTCGTATGAATACGCCCAATAAAGCACAGATCCACGCATCCTAAACACACATGGACCCATGTGCCCATTTTGGCTCGTCACCCATCAAGTAATTAATGCTCAAGTGACAGATTTGGTAGCACGTCCCCCGAGGACTGAGCAGTTAGCAGCTTTTTCAGAAGACGAAGCGTCGCTGACGTCAGCATCATCGTTACTTTCCTCCGACGGTTACAAGCCACATGGCCGCCCAACCAATTCGCATGCGCCTCCGCAGCCATGCGCCCAAATCTATGCATGCGCCTCAGACTTTTCTCTGATCCCTAAAGACAGAGGTCAAGTCACTACTGAAGCCCCGCATGCGCCTCAAAAGCCATGCGCCCAGACTGGTTCGTGACACCTAAAGGTTATAAGCCAAAGTCTACTCATGCGCCCAATCCTAGGCGCATCCTGTCAGATTACTCTCCACCAAATTCAAGATCTTTGAGCTACGGATACGTGCCACGTGTCTTTTGACTCAGTTCAGCCGATGAAGGGGTGCTAATCACCCAAGATCTCAGCAACCGAAAGATCTTCTCCATTACTACGTGTCAGCTCTGCCGCAGCCCACAAATGCAACAAGAAGAGTTCAACTCCTCAATCCGAGCACACCGTCTATGCGCCTCCATCAGCAATCACTACGTGGCATCCCCACAAACAGGCGCATCCTACATATGCGCGTATGAGCAGCCAACCTGCTGCTTATAAATAGAAGGATCATTCCCTCTCACACGGACGGAGAGATACACACAGTCTGTCAGAGATCAAGGCACAGTCAACTAAAGCATCAGAGTTTACTCCCAGGGATCGAAAGAGACACTCAACGTCTTCTTCCTCTCCGCAAGCTCCAGCACCCAGAGCAACTCAGACCTCAGAGAACCGAGAACCGTCGTCAGATCGTCAACGGAGTCAACGTATTACCACTCGCTCCATCGACACAGGGACCCAGATAAACAAAAGTGTACTCCTAGGACTACATCTAAGTCCTACATTGTAATATTATTCTGTTTGTAATTGAAATTTTCAATCAAAATATTTTAATGGCAAACAAGGGACAAGAAGAGGGTTATAGCAGCTACGCATAGGAACTAGTGGCACGCCAAATGGAGCTGTGATTGCAGAGATACGAGTCCACGAAGTTGGCTCCACAAAACTTTCCAAAATATACATAATTTAAAGGTAAACTTGGTGGCCGATTTTGATCTAGCAAACGACGGAATTAACGGTTGAAACTTGACAGGGGTGAAGGGGTATATACCGAAATTGAAATAAAAAAATGGATCGATAATGCAACGGTCGAATTTCTCAAAAAATGCACATGAAGTCGCTGTCCCGAAAATAAATTCTGACTTCGAATCCGCGCGCGTCATAGCGGGATCTCGTATGAAACGCACGAATCGCCTAGGATACGTATCAGGAACGAAGGCGACCACAAGGGGGATCCTCGCCGAAGGTCACCCGGCAAAGGGGGAGGCCGCGGTGGCCGCACGGTCGCCTTTGCCGCCACCGTGCGGCTGCTGCTGTTGCAGCTGCTGCGCTGCTACTGCAGCTGCTGTGTTGCTGCTGCTGCTGCTGGTCGCAGCTACTGTTGCTGCTGGCCGCTGCTGCTGCTACTGCTGTGCTGCCTTGCTGCTGCACCGGTAGTGGAGGAGGAACGGAGGAGGAGAAGGAGTAGAAGGTGGAGGTATAGAAGGATGGTGATGGTGGTGGTGGTTATGTAAAGAAGAAGGAGAGGAGGAAGAAGATAAAGGTGAAGATGATGGTGATGGTGAGAGTGATGATGATAAAGAAAAAAAGGAGGAGGAGTGTGTCGGCTGATGGGAGAGGGGGTGAGGTGTATGTGTAGAATAAAGAGAAAGAGATATGTATATTAGAAAGAGAAAGAGAGATAGATAGAAAAATGTGAGAGGGTGGAGTGTGTCGGTTGGGGAAGAGGGGTGTGATGTGAGGTAATGGGAGAGAGAGAGTGTGTTATTATAAAGAGAGTGAGAGAGAAAGATATGTATATATATATTAGAAAGAGATCTTTAAATGAAGTAGAGAGAGAAAGAGAGATATTTTAGAGTATAAAAGAGAGAGAAATTTGTGTGGGGTGTTTGGGTAGTCATGAGAGGACAACATAAAGCTTGGGTTGGGTTCAATTGAGTCGGGTCGGGTCAAAATTGAACTTGGTGCAATAAATAATTTAATTTAGTCATTTATGATCATAGGTAAATAAGTAGAATGTGGGGGCTCAATTGAATGGGACACAAGAGTCATGTAGGTAGTAGGCTTAATGTGGGCCGTGTCCATATTTTGGGTTGACAGGTTTGGGTCGAAAGGGTATCCCCAATTCAAGTCGGAAATAAATGTGACTTCATGGGATGAATTAAGATTGGGTCCTGTGTTAGGAAAATTGTGCGATGCAAATGAAGCACAAGATGGTGTGTCTGAGTGGGACACGAAGGTCATGGGTGTAGGGTGTCCCGACTAGATCATGCACGAGAAGTTGGTTTTGAGAAAAACAACTAGTCTTGTGCTCCTAAATTAAAAGTTACGGCAACGTGCAATGATGATCAAAGATAAAAGTAAGAAATTTATTAATAATGTTTCAACGATCAAATGCCTAAATTGACCCGAAGTTGTGCGATGCAAAAAAAATACAAGAGAACAAGTTTGAGTGGGACACAATATATCAAAATGAAGATAATCTTGTCTACTACAAACTCATAAAGAAAGTTTCCAGAGATTGATATATCTGACGCTTCAGAAATCAAAGTCATGAAAAAGAGCATTTAATGATAAAAATAATTAAATAAAAATAAATTATCGAAAATAATTCATTTAAAAAATTTGAAAAATCTCTAAAATTCAGGGGGCTCACATTCTACCCACCTTATAAGAATTTCGTCCTCGAAATTAAAGGTTGGTAGTGGGGTTAAAAATATGATAGAAAGTTTAGGGGATATATTAAGCACGATCAAAGAACGACGAGTTTTGCACGATCAAGATAATCAGTTCAGAATTACTTAGGCACGACTAGTGATTTTGGCACGATAGAATCACGAGAATTTTAGATAAGATTCGAGGAATCAAATCATGGTCAAAAAAGATTTTTGGCACAATAAAAAACCAACGTGATCAAAATAGTAATTCGAGATGATTATAGATAAGGTCGGTCTAACCTTGGTCAACAGTATTACATATGATGAAGAGTATGATAGCAGCTTAGGCATGACCAAACATGAGATTTTGGTATGATCAAGGATAGCATGAAACTTAAACGAGATTGGAACAAAACTTAGTCATTAGTAAGAATTAAATCGAAAGTTAAAGCACGAGGTGTCACGACCCACACCTGCTTTTTCGGATACGAGACGTGTCCAAGCCAGCCTACGCCGCAGAGTCGGCGGTAGAACATTGTCAAGCCCGCAAGAAATAAATGCTCAAAATAAACTTTATTGCTCATTCATATTTCTAAATTTATTACAACATTTACAATATTTTATATTTGAAAGAAAATACAATGTTCTTACATATTTTGAAATGACTACAACACAGCTACTTAATCTCTAGGTTTCTGTCTGCAAATACACTCAAATCTCCCAATGCTAAAGAAGTCACGACTAACCTGAAAAATGTTGGTTTCCAGTCAGGAATGGAACAAGCGTGTCAACAAGAAGCAAGACATAGACTCATGGGATAGTTCTGGGTAGTCCACATATCTACTAAGATATTTCCCCTCCCGACTACTCCATGTGACGAGCGTGTCAACAAGCAGCAAGACATATGTATAAACATGAAATAAAAAGACTACTATGAATCGAAAGCAATCAAAAAGTGTACTTGCCTGGGGTCCTTTGCTGTGAAACCGACAATCCTGTTGGGTCCATGATAGTCCGATTAGCCTAGGGTCAACATAAAGGAGTCCAAAATCGCAAGAAAATGTATACGATTAGTCGTGATTAATGATTTAATCGAATAGGAAATTGATTCAGAAAGATGATTCCGTAACCAATAATGTATATCCTTTTTAGAAGATTTATTAGAATATTTATATTAGGAAAATATTTATAGCTACCCAGAAATTATAGTTAGAAAAATATAGTAATAACATTTTAGCCAAAACGATACTTTAGAAAATATTCATATTTTATCTATAAACATATTAGAAACCATATAAAATTTATTAATGAAAATCATTTGCTTCTTATTAAGGAAAAGTCAACAATATTTCTCGTGGCTCCAAACCCATATACCCATTTCAAAATATACTTATAGATATATTATAAAAAAATATTAGAATACTTTATATATAAACTTCTATATTGAAAATACTTATATCTTTATTTTAGTAAATATGAGCCCAAATAATTTATTACAAGCCCGAATAATAAGCAAACCATTATTTAGAATATGGTCAAGTTCTTTTAGGAAGTAATATCTTGAATAAGTAAATATTCTTTTATAAACGAGTCCAAAAACGGTTTATTTATATTTTGATGTAACCCAAAACCTGAATATTGATAAGTCCCAAGCCACATATTACAAAATAAATATTATTAAGAAATATAACTAAATATTAAATATCTAACTATATTTTCAGTATTTATAACCATGAAATAAAACTAACTAATCACTACTTCCCATATACTAATTAACCCAAAATATTAATCCATTAATTAACCAATAACTAAAACTAACTATAGTGACTAATTAAACTAACCACTAAATTGCTATTATGTTTACAAGACATAGTTGTTATTAATAATAATTAACTCAACAAAATCTCGTTCCCTCTTCTTTATCACATGAAGAGAGAGAAAAGTTTGTGTGAAGAAAGCAAACGGAAGAGGGAGAGAGAGAAATTGAGAGAAACAGAAGAGGGGTTTCACCTCGAGAGCTTTCGGCGGCCATTGGGGAAGACGACCGAAGGCGGGACTGACACCGCGTTTGGGCGGAGGAGCTTTGTCGACGGCGGCGGAAGTTCACCTGCTCATCGTGGTCCATGGTGTTGCCGGTGGCTGTGGATCAGCTCGGACGGAGCAGGGACGGGGTCAAAGGCAGCACGGCAGCGGATGGAGACGTCTGCGCGATTGTTTCGGGGAAGGGCACGGCGGCGGCTGGCCACCATCGGGGTCGAGGGTGTAGTGGCGTTGCTCACCGGAGGGCTTGATGGTAAAGCAGAGATGGCCGGTTCAGTTGCCGAATCTGAGGGACGTGCGTCTCCGACATCGATCGAGGATCTCGTAGCGGCGCATGGAGTGACTGCTACGATGTCGAAGGAGGTCAGCTGGTGGAGATGACCACAATAGTGGTCGACTAAGTTGTGGAGTCAGATATAGCCTACTGAGCGCACTCCGGGGCTACAGAGACGCGACGACTAGGAGAGGGCGGCCGGAGTTGGTCAGGCATGGAGGAAGAAAAAAGTTGCGGGTGGCGCGAAACCCGGTGACACGACCACGGCGGCTTGGTCGGGCGGTTGTCCGGCCGAGTCGTTCCGGCGCTAGAGGGCGCTGCCAGAGGAGATAGACGCGGTGGCGCAGGTCTGGAAGTCCGGGGCGCACGCACAAGTCGTCGGCGGCGGCGGGGTGCGTCCGAAAGAAAGGAGCGGCCTGAGGTTTCCGAGCGCGGCGGAGCACGAAGTCTCGGGCGACCGGAGAAGAGCGCGGCGCTCGAGCAGTGCACCGGCAACAAGGTTAGTGGTGGTATTTGATGTGTTTCGGTTATGGTTGTTGGGACGCCCGTGTCGGCCTGTCGACACGGACGCGAAAATAGGATTGTAATAGTGGAGTAAGACGGGTAGATACGGACACACGGGTCCGAACACATTGATTTTTGTGGTGGTGGTGGTCATTGTCGTATGTGGAGATGGGTTTGGGTGGCTGTACTGATGCAGATGGTGGTGGTAGCGGCTTGGAGATGGCCAAGGGATCTAGAGCTCGTGTTGGCGATCGCTTTCTGGCGATATTGCGAAGAACGGCTGTGGGTGGTGGTGGCGGAAGTGGGGTTGTCAAGATTTAGGGTTGAGGAATCGGGAGAACAGAAGGGATCGACTGCTTCATATATACTCTCTTCGAAACCTCCTGAGATAAGGGGAATGATTTAATCGAATTCGATTTCCTTTATCCGTCAGAAGATTGAATCTAGCAGTCTGCAGAAAATAACTAAATACATAGTAAAGTGGATTCAAAGGTTGTTCTTATCAAGCAAGTATCCAATATTAAACCATACAAGTATATCACAATGTCCATATTATGCACAGCAACCATTGCCATGAGGATCTCACTAATGCTGGGTAAAGGGAAGGTAGATGTGAATTCAACCTTAACCCCGTCTATGGATGTGATGCTTTTACAATACTTTGTGTATAACTAAGATTCAGTTAGTTACCTCTAGCAGATCTCTGTTGGATCATACGATTCAATCTGGTTACAGATTTGGTACAAAATTTCTTGAAGATATTAGGACCACATCTTTCAGATTCTGCACCAGATATATAAGCAACATAAAATTGTACAAAATATAATATTAATATGACAAGATATTATAGGTCAAACAATGGTATCTGCTAGGTAGCTTACTTGATACCCGCGGGGAGTATTAATTATTAAAGCCTAACCATTACGTTATACATGCACTTATGTCATACCTCCCATAGTTACACTGGTAGACAGTAATGAATTGACAAACCATCACCAAAACTGAAAGATCCACTCGAAATCTTTATAGAGATTTTCTTTTTGAAAAGAAATAATGGGAATGGTTACTCCATATATAGACTCTATGGAACGAGATAGACTAATCTGGTTTTAAATTCATATTGGAGCGTACGGAGAGAAGATCTAAAAATCCAATGGATTAAGAGAATCCTTTCTCTTATTAAATCAAATAATATATTTAAAATTAAAATTAATATAATCTGCTAATAATAATAAATCTACAACCAATTACTATTATCAACTAATTTCAAACATACAAATTCAAATATTCCATAATTAATTAGATATCACTTTGTTTCATCAATGTAGTATAGATTATATAAATTCAAACCTTTTTCAAATACTACTTATCACATTTAAATATAACATTTAAACAATCTAATCATAATATATTAAAATCGATATTAATTCAAGTAAGCATGCAACTAAATCATATAATTTAATTCTATAGATGGTCGACCGAAAATAATATTTAGTATTTATCAAATAATATATTTTTAAATTAAGACGATAATTGATTATCTCTATGAATAATATCCGATACAAACTTATTTTTATTATTCAAAATTCCTAAAAGCTATTTATAATTTTAAAACAATTTTCGAAATTAATTTTTAATCAAATCCAAAGTAGTACTAAGCATCTTTCATAATCCTAAAGATATAATTTAAAATATTAGTTTTTGATAAAAGATAATATCATTCGCAAAGTCTCGACCGCGGCGCGGCGGAGGTACTGGCGGTTTCGACAGAGTATTGTCTCCATGTCCTCGGACACATGACACGAGAATATGAAATTTAGAGTTAGGGTTAGGGTTTTGTGAAGAAAACTAAGAGGGCTCCCCAAAGATAAATCTTTCCAAAAAAATCAAATAAGGATTTAAACTTAATCAATCAAATACAATTGATTAGAATAGTCAATTTGATATCCATATGATCAAATAGCATTTAAAAGGTATTCTATAAATTCAAATTTCTACAATATAAAATATCTATATCATAAAATCTTATTTTAAAAAAAATAATTTTGACAAATCCCTTCGTCAACTAAAAGAATTTTAATTTAAAATTTGTTTTCTAACATCAAAAATATTTACTAAAAATAAAGTAAATAAAAATTTGGAAATTCGGGAAGCGGGGTTACAATCCTATCCACCTTAGAAATAAATTCGTCCTCGAATTTAATAGGATAGACAATAAAATAATAGGAAGCATTCAGCAATAAAAGGATAACTAGGTAGAATAAAAACTATTTTTTTTTATCAAACTGATTTAAAGCATATTATTATAAATTCAATCTTATATTAAGTAATTTGAATATAACGATATCATCAAGATAATAATATTTTTAATCAAAATTTAAAATAAATGAAAAACCATTAAAACTACTTTAGAAACCAAATATTGAACAACATATTTTTATAATTTTGCAAATTCGAGAATATATATTTTTAGAAGAATAAAATATCATTTTCAAGCTATAAATTTTAACTATTTTAAAAAAAATAATAGCAAAATCTTTAAATATTTCAAACGAGGGCATTTCTAATCAGGATATTCAAACAAAATAAATAGTTAGGAGAATAAAGATTTTTGCAGATCCGAAAAGAGGGGTTCGGAAAATGAAAGGGTAAGAACCAAACAAATTTTAATCGAGGGTTCATGAAATTGTGAACCATAAAATCAATAGTCACCTGCCAATAAAAGATATAGCCTCTATGGTATTCGAAAATCCTATACATATCTGAAGTCGTTTCACCAAGGATCCATGCCTCCCCAGTGTACATCTGATTGCAGTAAACCCTTGGTTTCATGACTCAAGTATGATACATCATCGAATACTCTATTAGCTCTACCAATATTAACATACAACTCAAGGGTCAAAATAGGGCAAGTTGGACATAGTTTTAATAACATTCGAAAACTTACACTTACTCGAAATTACGTCGACTTAGAGATCATGTCATGCCAGTGCGCTGCTGGCTGCAGTGAACCCGCAGTCTTGATAATTCAAATAACTGGCGACAGTGCGCTGCTGTCTTGCCATTGTAAGTCATCAAAATTATTCCAACTATATCCCCAAAAATTTCAAAGGGGTTGTAAAGATTCAACTGGCGGATCATGATTAGAAAATGTAGGTATCAGTCCTTAAAGTAAAGTTATCAATTTTCAAGGTCAGACAATCAATTAGAAAAATGACTAAACGTAAGAGAAGTAAAATTTCCAATTTATAATTCTCTAATATTCAAGGATCAAGGAAAAACATATATGTCTAAAATTTCTACAAGAAACTCGAAATTAATATATGGATAATAGGATCAGTTAGGATCAATACTTAATGTGTTGGAAATAAAATATTGGTAAGAATAATCACCTGTAGCCAATGGAAAATATTAAACAATAAGAATTTTATGATAGGATGATGAGGTTTAGAGGAGAGAAAATAAAATGACACAAATGGTCAAGACAAGGGATAGAATCCTAGAAAGGCCTAGTTTATTAAGCGATTAGTCTACCCACCTTAGATCCAACCATCGTGTCAAAACATAATAGTACATCCTTCTGGGAAAGCTCCTTCTAAGTTAGCTAATAGGATGTGGAATTCAATAAATTCCTGCATATATCATATAGATTATGTAGTGATCTCAACCCAATAGTCTAATTAATGAAGGACTCCTAGTCCTAGTCATTCTTCTAAAATGAAATTAATCCTAGTTGTGAATGAGCACTTCCTAGTTCCTAGTCATTCTCCTAAATTAATTCAATCCTAATTTGTGAATGAGCATTTCCTAGTCGCAGGCTCGCAATAGTACGACTAACTTAAGTACTATCACGAGTTCACACAATTTGCAAAAACTGACCTACATGGGCCACCACAAAAACTTGTCACAATTCGCACCCGCTTTTTCGGATACGAGACGTGTCCAAGCCAGCCTACGTCGCAGAGTCGGTGGTAGAACGTTGTCAAGCCCACAAAAAATAAATGTTCAAAATAAACTTTATTGCTTATTCAAATTTCTATATTTATTACAACATTTACAATATTTTATATTTGAAAGAAAATACAATGTTCTTACATATTTTAAAATGACTACAACACAGTTACTTAATCTCTAGGTTTCTGTCTGCAAATACACCCAAATCTTCCAATGCTAAAGAAGCCACATCTAACCTAAAAAATGTTGGTTTCCAGTCAGGAATGGAACAAGCACACAAACCGACGGCAAGTCGAAAACACAATAAAATTAACAAGACATGAAAATAATATATGAGATAGGAAAACTAGAAAGTAACTAATGACATGGCAAATGGTGAAGAAAATAAGGAAATAAATAAAAGACAACTATCTATGTGTTTTGAAATATCAGTTTCGACATGTGAACGGCTAGGGGTAAATCCGGCACCCTGCACGTGTCTTGTGCAGCTGCTATTATTCAAGAATAGACTCATGGGATAGTTCTGGGTAGTCCACATGTCTACTAAGATATTTTTCCTCCCGACTACTCCGTGTGACAAGCGTGTCAACAAGCAGCAAGACATGTATAAACATGAAATGAAAAGACTACTATGAATCGAAAGCAATCAGAAAGTGTACTGGTCTGGAGTCCTTTGCTGGTGAAACCGACAATCCCGTTGGGTCCATGATAGTCCGGTTAGCCTAGGGTCAACATAAAGGAGTCCAAAATCGCAAGAAAATGTATAAGATTAGTCGTGATTAATGATTTAATCGAATAGGAAATTGATTCAGAAAGATAATTCCGTAACCAATAATGTATATCCTTTTTAGAAGATTTATTAGAATATTTATATTAGGAAAATATTTATAGCTACCCAGAAATTATAGTTAGAAAATATAGTAATAACATTTTAGCCAAAACTATACTTTAGAAAATATTCATATTTTATCTATAAACATATTAGAAACCATATAAAATTTATTAATGAAAATCATTTGCTTCTTATTAAGGAAAAGTCAACAATATTTCTCGTGGCTCCAAACCCATATACCCATTTCAAAATATACTTATAGATATATTATAGAAAAAACTATTAGAATACTTTATATATAAACTTCTATATTGAAAATACTTATATCTTTATTTTCGTAAATATGAGCCCAAATAATTTATTACAAGTCCGAATAATACATATAAATACCCGGAATAAGCAAACCATTATTTAGAATATGGTCAAGTTCTTTTAGGAAGTAGTATCTTGAATAAGTAAATATTCTTTTATAAACGAGTCCAAAAACGATTTATTTATATTTTGATGTAACCCAAAACCTGAATATTGATAAGTCCCAAGCCACATATTACAAAATAAATATTATTAAGAAATATAACTAAATATTAAATACCTAACTATATTTTCAGTATTTATAACCATGAAATAAAACTAACTAATCACTACTTTCCATATACTAATTAACCCAAAATATTAATCCATTAATTAACCAATAACTAAAACTAACTATAGTGACTAATTAAACTAACCACTAAATTGATATTCTATTTACAAGACATAGTTGTTATTAATAATAATTAACTCAACAAAATATCGTTTCCTCTTCTTTATCACATGAAGAGAGAGAAAAGTTTGTGTGAAGAAAGCAAACGGGAGAGGGAGAGAGAGAAATTGAGAGAAAGGGAAGAGGGGTTTCACCTCTAGAGCTTTCGGCGGCCATTGGGGAAGACGACCGGAGGCGGGACTGACACTGCGTTTGGGCGGAGGAGCTTTGCCGACGGCGACGAAAGTTCACCTGCTCATCGTGGTCCATGGCGTTGTCGGTGGCTGCGGATCGGCTCGGACATATGATAGAAATGGTGATAGAAATCACCATTGGGATAAGTTTTTTCTAAAATGAATTTCTTCCATAGAAATAGGGAAGATAGAAACCCCTATTGGAGGTGGTCTAACCGACCCAAAGTTGTTAGGGTTAAGGTCCTGGTCCAAAACCTATATCCATAGGACTCCGGGACCTAGCAAATAGGTATTCAAATGGGCTGTTGGGTTTGAAGTGCGGCCCACCCACTCGTCTTGTTCTACTTACTTCCAGAGTCCGCTTAAGAAAACACAGAAAGAAGGGACTCGACACCGTGTCGTCGGGCTGCCATGGACGAAGTGGCCGTCGTCTCGGAAGCGCCGCCATCAACTTCCTTCTCGGAAGTCAGACTGATCTGTCGCGTGTAAGTAAAACAAACTAAATTCGAAGATTTTCTACAAATTTTATTGTGTTCCATTAACTTCTGTTTGTTTGCTTAAATGCCTCAAAGAGAATCGTCAGTCCATTGTTGATTTTTTTTTTTGCTGGATCTTCCTTCAGTTTAGGTCTAGGAATTTGAGATTTTCGTTCTGACGTCGTTTGTAGATGAAAGTGAAATTTGTTGGTCATTCTTGTTAGAAACCAAGAACGAAGATTGCTCGGGTCGAGGAGCATGCGGTAGTGTGGTTTTAAGCTCATACTGAGTTTGCGGCGACACTTGATAGATAATTAGATAGAAATTATTCAGTGGGCCGGGCTCACCACGTGGCAGTGGTGAGCCTCGACTCACCATCAATAGTGCCCTGACACATCAGAGGATAGTGACATTGAAAGAGTGGAGAGGAGTGGCATGTCATGGCACTATTAGTGGGGAATTAAGGCTCACCATTGCCACGTGGTGAGCACGGCCGACTAAATAATTTCTCACTTGGAGAAATGTGGGATTTTTTTTGCTTTAGTTGTAGAAAATTTCGTGAACGTTTTCCCTCTTTTTATTGTTCGGTAGAAGGATGGGATTTCTATTAGGATGGCCTTTGAGCAAGGTTTTAAGTATTGGGCGAAACCGATACACTTTGACCATTTAGGCTAGGAACTGGAGGGTATTGAAACCACTGAAACGGCCAAAACTACTGAAACTGGCCGATTTAAAATCACTGAAACAGCCCGAAACTCTCTGAAGTGATACTTATAGGAAGCGTGTCAAACCGAGTATTTGAACCTTGAAGAAGTTGCAGTTTATCAACCATTGAAGGATGCTTACGAAATTTCATTTCATGACTAGTTAGTGTCTGATAGTTGCACTAGCGTCATTTTGCATGTGGTTCGTCGTGATTTTTGGCCCCAGCATTGTTACCATTAGGTTACTCGGTAACCATCAATGCACCACTCTTAGAAACTAACTTCGTACAGGTAGAGGTGTATCAGGACTGGAATCCCTAGTGCTAGTTCTAGTCCCAGTGTCTACAGAAAAAATATTTATGTTAGTCTAATTAATAGTTAAGAAAGAGGAGCTTCATTTCAGATATTTTTACAGCTGCTTGTAATGTAATGGCTCAAAGGAATACTGAATTTTTATGCTTGGAATTGGCATAATTATCCACCTCCTTGATGAAGCCATTCCAGTATCTTGTATATTGCCTTGGACCCAGGTTGGGCTGCTTGATAAGAGGCACAATTTGGGTCTTTGTCTGCTTTTAAGAAATAAAGGGATAAGAACTTCACTTGGAGGGAGAAGGGTGTCCCAAAATAAATAAATAAAAACCCCAGATGTTGGGTCTTTGTCTGTTTTTTGAGGGATGAATTCGGGTTTTAAATGAAGAAACCCTTTATAAGTGACAAAGTGGGTTTAGTCCATATAGTTTCGGGTTGTAAGTTGAAAACCCATCAACATATATTTAAATACGAGTCTGACCCATCCGATTTGTAAAGTATCGCCAAATAAACTGTATCATATTGTATCGCGTGTTAGGAATTCAAATGTACAATTTTTATCCCTCCTTATACACTTAAGCAGTTCACATCGAACTTATATCTTAACGTATGGTTGGTACTACAAACAGAATGTTCACATGAAACAAACATTTTGGAAATTAGACTTCTAAAGTTTCATTTCATGTATCCACAACTTCATCTAAGTCCAATTGTTTGAAAGATCAAAACAAAGGTGCAAAGATTGACGGACAACCATTGGCAGTTCAAATTGTCCAGGTTCAGATGTAGGTGGTTTAAACTGTCCAATCACAGTTCTTGTTGATCTTTAACTTTTCCAGTTTCAGTTGGATACACACAACATGTTTCATGCGTTTCTACTTTATATTTTGACTTCATCCAAAGATGTGGATTAATCCTAGGGTTTATTATCAATGTAAAAGGGAAAAGGAGTCATCTTCCTGTGGGTTAACCGGTAAAGTATCTTTGGGTTGTATACAACAAGGTTCTAAGGCCATTATAACCACATGCGAGGTTTATAGAATTGTGTAACCTGTACTCTTCTGTGAAGGTGGAAGATAAGAGGAATATCTGTTTGTATTGGAGGTTTTTTCTTCCTTCTAATTGCACCATTAAATTTCCCGTATATTTCCAAACATATTATCAAATTTCTTTTGTCACCAAATTCTTAATCTTTAGGTTTGAGTTGTCAAATCTATCTCCTATAGACCTCGAACCAAAGATGGTGGTGGTGTCTTAATGATGGCAGTGGATGATAATGTAAAATATTTAGTTCTTGACTTATATAAAAGGATAGTCTCATCTTTTTGTACATTATGTGCATGTCACTTAGGAAGTTTATTAACAGAAATTGGAAGAAGCTAATGGCAGGAGAAAGAAGAGGAGGGGTGGGGGGGGGGGGGGGGGGTCTCCTACGATGATGACCCAGTGCCACCTACTCTCATCGATAAATATGATTTAAATGTTTCAAACTTGCTTATCATCGTACAACGCTTCTAGGAATGGTGTCAGCTATGAAGTGTAAGAAAGCTCCATAAGAGAATTGATAAAGTTTTTATGATAGGTCCTCGACTTGGCATTAACCCTCTATGTTGGAGTTAAATTCCTAGACATTGTAGCTATGAGCATGAGAGGGGCATGCTATAAAACTTGGACAACTAGTTAGTTAGTTGGTAAACCTAACTTTTTTTTCAACTTTAATATTTAAATAATTCTTTGATCTGGTATTTTTTTAAAGTAATATTTTTTGACTTGTTTGTTGGTGAATCCCCTTTGTTTCATATCCTAGATTTTAAATTTTCCATGCTGCTACCTCATATGGTGTTCAAACTGTGATATTAATAAATTTTATGTATTTTCTTTAGTATATTGTAGAGAAGACTAAATGGAATAATCTATTAATGAATATATATATATATATATATATATATATATATATATATATATATATGAGAGGCTAATTCCTCATTAATATATATATATATATATATATATATATATATATATATATATATATATATGAGAGGCTAATTCCTCTCAATATTATTCTAACCAATGTGGGACTAAAGCCCAATACTATCAAATACTACTAATACTTAATACCCCCCTCAAGCTGGAGCATAGATGTCAATCATGTCCAGCTTGTTACATAGAAATTGAACCCGAGGACCCAAAAGAGACTTCGTGAAGATATTAGCTATCTAATCACCGGTCCTCACATGGTGAAACTTTATCGTTCCCTTTTTATACTCATCACGGACAAAGTGAATGTCGATTTCAATATGTTTCGTCCTTTCATGAAATACATGATTGGTAGCAATATGGATGGTAGCAATGTGCTTCAGATATAACACATCTGCTGTGCCATGAGTAATGACTCAATATTATGCTTCCGAACTCGATCGTGCTATCACATTCAGCTTCTTGCTCTTCCACGATATCGAGTTTCTGCCAATAAGTAGTCAGACATAGACCGTCTATCTATTATGCTAACACCCACGTCATCATCGGTAAAGCATTCAATACGAATATGCCCATGATTCTCCATCCAAATTTTTTCCTTGAATTCTGGACTAGATAGCACAGAATTCTGAGGACTATCTGCCAGTGTGAAACTCGTGGAGAAGCCATAAATCTTTGCTACACTCATGGTGAAGGAAATGTTCGGGCGAGTTATGACCATCAGGTAATTGAGTTTTCCAACCATTCGACGATACTGATTTGGGTTGGTCATCATGATCACCTCGTCTGGGAGTAACTTTGTCCCTGGATCCATGGGTGAGGTTGCTCCCTTGGTTTGTATCATTCCTGCATCATTTAGTATGTCCAGCATATACTTTTTCTGCGACATTACAATATCCCGCTTATCTCGTGTGACTTCAATGTCCAAGAATTAGTTCAACAGTTCCATATCCTTGGTCTGAAATTGTTCTTCTAGAAATTTTTTAGTCCTGCAATACCTTGACTATCGTCTCTTTTAAGCACAATATCGTTAACATAAACACCAAGTACTATCCTTCCATCTGATGTCTGTCGGTAGAATATCGAATTATCCTTCTTTGATTGACATTGCCAAACTGAATTACAATATATGTAAATCGACCAAACTGCGCACGAGGCGTTTGTTCGAGATCATATAGGGCCTTCCGCAGATGACCGTAGGGGGGCAGGGGGTTTGCTGGATGGGGGCGGTTGTTGCTGCTGCAGGGGGAGGGGGGGGAAGAGGGTAGAAGCAGGGGGTAGGGGGGGAGGTAGAGGGGGGCTGCTGCTGCCGGAGGGGGGGAAAAGGGTTGGGGGGGAGCCAGAGGGTGGAGGCAGGGGCAGCTGCTGCGGGAGGAAAGCGGGGGTAGGGGCGGAGGCAGAGGGGAGGGGGGCGGAGGCAATGGGTGGAGAGATCTAGGGTTAGGGTTTGGTTTTGTAGAGGAGAAAGGGGTAATGGTTCTGATACCATGTAGAGAAGACTAAATGGAGTAATCTATTAGTAAGAGAGTTGTACATATATATAGGGGAGGCTAATCTCTCTCACTATTATTCTAACCAATGTGGGAATAAAGTCAATGCTACCCAATACTACTAATACTTAACATATATTGGTGTTTCAATTTAATGCTAATTTACATCTCCTTTGTCCATGTTTTATTTGTTGCACCAGTCGAACACCCTCTCCCCCTTTTCATGTTATTAAGATAGTCTTGATTGGCTGAAATCGTTTGCCCATAGTTGTGACTTGGTAAGATTTTTTTTTTCCATTTATTGAATGCTTTAAACTATGGTTTCTTCTCCACTTCAAATCTTACAATTTAGCTATACCCTAATTTTAGTATATTAGGACTTTAATCAAAGAAATAATTGCAAGGGTAAATTACAGAAACCCCTTGCAGTTTCGACGCTCATCGTTATTTTTTCATCAAATTGCCTCCTTCGCATCTTTGACTCAATCCTCTCGTTAGTTACACTGAAATAAGTGTTTTTTTCTTATGGATGTATACCTCCTCTAATGTGATGATATTTGGAGGATTTTTTTTTCCATTATTCAATCAACCAAACCCTAGGAAAGCAAAGAGAATAAAGGAAGATGAAAATGCAACATCTTTCTCTCTCATATTTTCTCTACAATAGAGAGCGAGTTCTCTTTCTAATACATAGTTGTTTTTATCTTCTCATCTTCATCGACACTAGTAGCTCTTTTAACAAGCGAAAGAACGAACTTTAATGGATTTAGGTGATACTCTTTAATATGGATAGTTGTATTATAAGTAGTAATTCCAACTCTGTATTTTAGAATATGAAAATAAAATAAAAGTAAACGATCTAATCGAGACCGAGACTTAAACTTGGTTCAATGTCCTTAAGACAATATTCATCCCGCACAGGTGCTTACGGTTTAATGACGACTTTATCTCCCAGGATACAATGGTACTTCTCCTTCGGTATTAGCACTTCATACCGCAGGAACTGGACGAAGCAATGTAAGTAGTCTCTCTTCTCTTTGGACTGAATGCTTGATGTATGAATGAGTGAATTAAATTGATCAAACACTCATAGAACATGTATAACATCATGCTTTTATAAATGACAAAGGGACACAAATGTGAGTAGACACATTGTTTGGAAAGGACACACCTTTCCAATAGATACATTCATTGCAAATTGGACACGCCCATTGGAACTTTAATAAAAATAATTTTTAATTAATTTGCCAAGTCAAATTTACATTCACTTTTCCAACATGTATAACATCATCTCTAGAGGTTAGATATATTAGTGGCTTGAACATACGTTACAAAACTTTCAAATACTTAAAGCATTAAGAAAATGTTAAACAATGGAGACCAAAATAATCAAATTAATGAAAACTTATCATGGGATTAGCGTGGTTGCAGGATATGAATGAAACACAAATAAAGAATGCTTCCATGCATAATTTGTATATAATTATCTTGGACTTTTTTAATCTAGCAATTGGCCCATCCTTTGTTGCATTTCATGGAGTAAAGCATAAACTTAAAATATAGGGTGTATAAAATGTGGCTCTCTTGTTCTTCAAGTCTACACCTGTTGTATCGTGGAGAATATAAAGAAACATCACTATAAGCACTAACACCGTTAAACCCTTTCAAGATTAGCCATGAAGAGTGTGCTCTTTGAGGGACGAAATGAAAACGATGAGCCCCGGCTTTGGGCCATCGTGAACTATTTTTGTCGAGTCGGGCATTTTGCTCGCCCGTAGGCATTTCTGTAATGCACTTGCATGTACTACTCCATCTCTAACTCCAATAGCATGCAATCTTATCGTAATCGCTCACCCCAATCTATTTCAATATGTATTACTCGAAAAGAGCATAACACACAAAGTTGAGCAACAACTTTTATATTTTTCGTATAATATCTTATAGAAAAATCTTCATAAAATGTCCAACAGTTATATAGACGTAAAAATGTACAAAATGGTTAATATGCAAGAAATCCATTGTCGAATTGGACAGTTTCTGAAAATGGGTACGTAAAGAAGGTCTATCCTCTCAAGCAAGAAAAAGTGTACCCATTTTCTTTATTGTCCATTCCATACGTACCGTTGCTCTAAATGAGCAAAACACAATGTTGAGCAACATTTTCTTAGTTTTCACTTGAGATATCTTACATAAAAATGCTCAATTGCCCAATTATGCTAGAATCTCATGCTGGAAGTGGAATGAAAGAAGTCAATGTTTTAGAAAATGGATAAATAGAGGTCTGACCTCTCAAGCAAAATTAACATACCCATTGTTCTTTCTTTCCAATTATTCTTTCTTAAAATGTGTAAGTCAAGAATTATTCCTCTTCTACTTCTAAAATGGGTTGGTGTAGAGAAACTTTGAACTCTCTGAGCAAGGCTCTCCATCTGGATACTATTTATCGCTTTCAAGTTCACCAATGTTCATTCTTTGTTAAGAAGACAGAAATAGAGGAGAAAGAAAGAAACCTCCAACGGCCCTAAGTGTACTTTTGTCCAAGGAAAAGGAATCAAGTCCATGTTATTAGGCATCAATTAACAAGAGGGTGAGTGACAGATGACGGAAGGGGGCAACTTGATGGAAAAATAACGGTTGGGGGGGGGGGGGGGGGGGGGGGGGGTTGTTGTTGAGGAGCGTCCATACCACAAGGGGTTTCCTGTAATTTACCCTATTTGAGAACATTATTTTCTAGTAAATATTACCTAAATGTGGTGTTTGGGTTTTCATGCAGATGCCAGAAACAGTTCTCACAGTATACTTGTCCTAGGTGCAGCACTCGGTATTGTTCTCTTCAGTGCTACAAGGTGGGTTAATATGCCTCCTGACCCATGGTTTTGTTCTTCTCATACGAAATGGTGTGGTTTGTACTGAACCCATTCATAACTTTTTGGCTATTAAACAAATGATAAATTTTCAATATGAAGTATAGGATTTCGATTTTTTCTATGTTTGTAACTGTCTAGTTATGGCAGAGGCATAGTCTTCGTTGCACCGAGTCTTTCATGCGTGAGAATGTCATGGGGGAGCTACAACATTTACAGCCAGAAGATGAAACAAAGAGAAAAATGCTAGAAATTCTTAAACGATTCCACTCGGAGGACGAGACAAACAGTGATGAGGAAGACGGTATTACTTAAACTACTCATTATTTTCTTTGGTTCATCTTGCAATTTCTAATTCATTTTCCTAGAAAAGCTACTCTGAGGTTTTTTTTCCACGATTTAGGTTATTCTATGCTGTCTTTCTGTAAATTAAATACTCTAGATTGGTAAAAAGTCTTCCAAGTGCTGAACAATTTAAATCAAATGAGAAAACAGATAAATGTCATCAACAATGTTGAGTTTAGTTCTCTGATATGTAAGACACTTATCCCAGTAAAATTCACCTTATCAATACATGTCTCAGCAGGTACATTTTCCGTCCTTCCACTCATCTAAGGCTCTAAGTACATACTTACTGGTGACTTTTGATTATAGAATATTTATAAGAGGAAGAGTTGTCTTCACCTATGTAACGAATACTATATGATTTTATTATTCTTACACATTTTTGTATTTATTAAGTTCCTTAAAAAAAAAACTAACTCAATTTGCATACAATATTAATATTAAATATGTATATTTGCAAAGGTATGCATACATAGCTGTGTCCTCATGTCCCCGCTGTGAAACTACCAAAAAGACCATAGGAAAAAGAACCTGAAATACGGAATATTGCGTAATTCTCGTAAATCATGCTTAATATGAATTATTTATAAAGAAAGTGTCTAAGAATGAATATTTGTGTCAGAAAGGAGCTATGAGTTAGACTGCATGGGTTTGTGGCTTTTCAACTATTGAATAAAAAAGGTCATGAAATTGATTTTTTAACTCGCTTTTGGATTATTTTGCAGAGTCCATGCTATCTGAGGAGACTATTCAAAAAGTAATATCTGGTAAGTTTAAGTTCCCTTATCTTTTGTTGTCCTGATTTCTTGCACTTCTCTGGTATCGATGTCGATAGCCTTGGTAGGAAGCTGTCTTGTTCATAAGCAAAGCTGTGCCAATAGTTTAGTTGATGATCCAACACATATTTTGTTAGGCAGATTGAAATTGGATTCTGTCAAGGTTACTCGAACAGTCAAAACTGTTGGTGTTTGCCTTAGGCAATAGAAAAAATAGTCCCACATTGCCTAGGCCAAATGGAATGTATCTCTTTATATAGCTTTGCTTGTGGAGAGATGCACATGAGGTGTGGAATAGCACATTGGTGCCATGTGGGGGTGTTTCTAGTGGGAAAAAGGCTAACTCAACAACGAAGCATTATGTTTTT
>JANAVB010035566.1:0-29285 GCA_029216955.1 Iris pallida
GTTCACGTCGGACGTCGTCGAGCTCTCCTCGACAAGAGTAGTACCAGTGGTGCCGCTCTTGCAGGCTCCCGGCTTAGTAAAATTTACTGTTCATGCTATTGTCAGGAAAGTGAATTAATCAAGAAGAAATTAATCTACGGTTTAATTAATTTATCGTGGAATTAAACCTCTTCTATAGTTCCTCCAATTGTTAATCATGATAACCGTTGTTGTCATTTCATTGTTAGTCCCAAAATTTATTTGTCGTTCTATCTTTCTCACTTTTTATACTTTTCTCTTTTATATACAATAGTTTTTTTGTTACAACTATTATTTATTCTAAAATACATAGAATAATTTTCTTATTTCATTTTGTAGTACTGGAGAAAGATGTTTATGGAAGATGTAGAAGAGGTAGAAGATTGGATGCCAGCTTCAAATGAAACCTTCATTCCACGTATGATGAGCAGGTTTGAAGAACATCTGACGAAGATTTCAGCTCAACTTGTTTCGATCAATTCTAAGCTTTGTTCAATCAAACTTGAATAAATATAATATATCTCGGCGCTTGGAAAAAATAAAAGAATCTTCCGCTTTCAAGAAGGCATCTTCATCTGTAGTAATTAATATTGAGGAGGAGTATAAAAATGAATTTTCTAATGAGGACGAGAAGCTGAAGAAAGTTGATCAAACAATCCAGCAAATTTTTGATAATATCCCTCTAAAAGAACCTGACCTTAGCAGTTCTCTGAAAAGTATGCGAGAGAATTTAGTGCCAGTCACACCTTTGAAAACTCTAACAAGAAGTTCAACATCAAAGCCTAGCGAGTGGACTAATAGTTGTTCGAGTTTTTATAATTATATTTTTGCGGATGGTAAACCTGACGAGTAAGTAATATGATTTTTTATTTCATTTCAACAGTTTATTTATTTTGTTTTACCTACTCTATACGTTTCTTTTCTTAGCGAAATAATATCATCTTGCAACAAGCTTTATGTGACTCGGGCTGAGATGAAGTCCTTTTCTTCAGGAAGAAGAATTAAAGATGGGGTATGTAGATGGTATATTTTTTCGTAGATGCCATCTATATTTACTTCGATTCCATCGCTGCTTTTTAATGAGATACTCAGATCATTAGCACGTTATTTTTAATGAAAAATACTTAGATTGTAAGCCTGGTCTCTGCTCTTCTAACCGTGGAGGAATGAAAAAGAACTGTCAATAAAGCTAATGTATGGTATTTACCAGTAAAGTTAACGGTGAGTGAGCATTTTATTCTTTAATGATTATACATTAACAATTTTGTCTCGTTTGTTTGTCGTTCGTAATGTATTAATTGATGTGTATGTAGAGAGCAACGTTACCTCCATCTAACAAACCTCTTCATGAAATATGGAAGAAGTGCAAATATTTCGAAGATTATATGAGATCTTTAAGCATTTATAATGAGGTATTAATTTATTTCTGTTTAAAATTAAAATTCCAATTTACTGAAAATTGATTAATTTGTTTTACCTAATTAATCCTGATTCGGATATACATACCCATGCTTATGTCTGACCACTATACTCTTGTAAGAGTTATGGTTAAGATAAAGACTGTTGAAGTTTTGAACTCCTTTGCATCTACAGATGAGGCGATTTATAACAAATCACTCATAAAAGAAATAGTAAGCTCGTATTCATAAATTTGTGCATACTAGATTTGTGGTATACTAATACATGTTGTATTCTGGTAATTGTAGCTTTCAAATTTGGATCCTTTCTCGAGGAAGAGATTTGCAAGTTGAGAGATGCTAGGTTCAACTTTTCTACTTTCGCCATAATTCGTCGTCCTTATGTTCCCCGCCAGGACAATACATTTGATTGTGGTATTTTTGTAATTTTATTCATGAAAGACGGATGTAGTTTGGACTTCCGTTCTTTGGATGTAAGTCTAAAAATATGTCTTCAAATACTTACACTTCTTAGAGCGATATTTTTGATGTTATGTTTGTTATATGCAATTTGATTCGAATTGAAAAGGCACAAAGTTGTTGTATGGATTGCATCTTCAAAGCACAATGCAGAAGAATCCAAATTGTGCAATAATATAATTAAGCAGCAAAGGTCGAAAGGAGTCCACTCTGATGGGTGAAAATGGAAGATGATGATTTTTTTTTTCTTTTATCTAATAAAATATGTTCACTTATTTTGTAAGAAATGGTTAGGAATAAAGTTTTGTGGAGTTATAATGTTCTTAAAATATGCGATGAAAATTATATCAAAATGAACCCTTGCCTCGTAATTTCCATAACCATAGAACTATTTATCTTGGCAGTTGAGTAAATTAAGATCTTGTGAGTTCCTATTGGATTTCTGGTATTGATATTTCATAATCTTGCTAGATTATTTCATAATCTTGCTGCCATATAATATATCTTTTTGTCATGAATAAGTTTTCTGCTGCATTTGGAACAATTTTATGGAAAACCAATAATAAAATTTGGGTAAGTGATAAAAGAAAACAAGAGTACATAACGATAATTAAATCAACGACGTATCGCTTAGTTCATTTGATTCCATTGGCTTTTTCTCGGTAGTTCGCTTCCGTACTTTACAATTACAAAAATCGTGATCCAATTTTCTACAAACTCTACAAATTCTAGGCTTCGTGATGGTCTGACTTTCTTTATTCTGGCTTAATTTTCCTTCAGAAGGCCTTCCTTTTGTTGCTACCGGATTTGGCTCTTTAAAAGTTTTATGCACTCCATGAACTACATCAGCTACCTTTTTTTTCTCCGCCAATATCAGTCACCATTTTTTGTAACTAATTCAGCATAGCTGACATCAACTATATTCCCTTCTCTTGAATTTTGCTTGATTTTTTATAACAATACGTAAACATATTAACTTGTTCATTAATACCACCATACCTTCTGCTTTCAATCCTGTCTGGGTGGATGAATCTCTTTTCTGTGCCATGTCCGGAGAGATAACTCTCTTTGCAATCCTTCAGCCAACGAGTGTTTACCAAGTTCTTTGGAATATCTGACAATTGCAATATCTTCATTGCTGAAAAAATATACCTACAAGGAATCCCTTCGGTCTCCACCCACAAGCAGTCACAGTTTATGTTATTGTCGATGCGATAAAATGTAACCTTCCGATTTAGATTGTTTGTCGGCAAATACTTTTGGATAGTGCAAACTTTTGCCTCTCTTATGATGTGAAGGTGGACAACACTATATTTATCAGAACGTGTGATTTCATACCTTACCTCTATAAACACTTTTTTAGTGTAAATTGCTGTAAATTGATCTTCTATTACGGCCATGCTAGTTTATTTCACAACTAGCATTGAGAGTTTATCAGTGGCATGCTTACTCATATGGCCGTAACGTAAGTCCATCAAACCGTAGTCACAATGTTGAGGGGCCTTCCATAGTGGCAGTTTCTCATTCAAAAATCTTTTCAAAAATGCTTTCATTGATTCACATCTATTTGTTGCGGTAGAATCACCAAAATAATGTCCATGTCGGAATGTGTCCGCCCATCGATGCCTCGTTCTGTACAATACACTAGTCCACTCATTGTTCTCTGCATTATAATCCCTTAGCATCTGCTGTCATCGGTTTTCAAATTCTTCGACTGAATAGTACCTGTCTAAAAAATATGGACAATAACAAAAGTTTTAAAATTGTAACAACAACATACTTCAAAGTAAAGTGCCAAGTGTGAGATGTATCTTTTAATAAGATTACTCAATTCTTTTGCAAAACCATCTCGGTGTACATGTTTGGTTGAATTGTTTAGGATATGCCAATAGAACGTTCGATGAAATATGATGGACATTAAATCCTCAATTGCTTTATTCATGGATCTACAACCATCCGTCAGAATTATCTCTGGTAATTTGTCATTCATACACTCTTGGAATTTTTGTAAAATCCAAGAATATGTCTCAACGGACTCATTATGGATCAATACAAACCCAAACACACAAGTCATTGCATGATTGTTTGTACCCACTAGAACCACCAACGGTATTGAACATCTATTTATTTTATATGAAGAATCAAATGCTAGTGAATCTCCAAATAATATGTAATCGAATCGACTTACACCGTCAGCCCAAAAGAGATGGGTCAATCTGGAATCTTTATCTACCTTGTACGCATAGAAGAAATATGGGTCAATCCCGGGTTTAAGCTTCTTCTTTTTTTTATACAATTATATTACCAAAAAATGATATTTGGCTCCCAAAAATATTGGGAGATATGATCTCCCATGACATGGCATGGTGATATGACATGGGAACATGGCATAATTTATTGTAAACCATCATAATTCTGGTAATGTCTATTTTAGGTAGATTTTAATTATTCCATTAGCATTGATATAGTTAGTATGCTATTAATGAAAGAAACTCAGAAGTTATCAATGTTTACCATCATTATTATCGCTTTTATAATTTGTTTGGTTATGTACATCATGAATGTACATAAATATTTTTTTGTTCTTTTCTTTTGATTAGATTGATTAATGGTGGAAGTATAAAGAACATGAGACTGTTAATCTCTGAGCCTACTGTCTCCCATTGATATAGGAAATAATGGTTCATGTAGGTTACTTACGTTTATATCCCTTTTTTCCGAAGAAATGATTTTTTTAACCCATTAAATGTTCATTGTCATCCTTTTTTGGCCTAGTTATAGCAGTCAATAGATTCAAGATATTTATTTTTTATTTATTTATTAAGCCAATAGCAATGAACATTTATTAAGCCAACAACAAGTCTAATTAAGGCTAGTGGAATAATCAAAATCTACTTAAAATAAACATCACCAGAATTACGATGGTTTACAATAAATTATACCATGTCACCATGCCATATCACCATGCCATCTCCCATTATGTGGCATCTGACATGGCAGTTGACATGGCATGTTTTAACTGAAAAATTAATTACCCAAATTACTTTTATGTTAATGTTAATGCTAGCTGTAATCTAATGTTAATTAATTTTATTGTTAATATTAAATTAATGTTAATGTTAATTAATTTAATGTTAATATTAATATTCATAATCATGTTAATTGTTGAATTAACATTACTATTATCGAACCATATATTCGGCTGAAATGGATTGGTTCGGCTCGGTATGGTTCGATAAAAAGATATTGGTTCGGATTGGTAGCAACTGTTGGCAATCGACTGTTAAGGGCTGAAGATCCAGAGATAACTACTTTTAGCGTACGTGTTGGGACGAATACTAGCACATCCCTAGCCACACTGCCATTTAACTTGAGACTTGTGTTTGGTTTGGTTTGGTTTTTTAATTTAAATTTACAACTAAAAAAGTAGTTAAATTTTAAAAAATAAAAAAGTCCTTGTAAAAATAAAAAAAAAGTTCACATTAATATTATCATGATTTCTTTTACATTAATATTGAAACTGATATTAATATTAACATTAATGTTACGAGACCATATGTTCGACTAATTTTTTATCAGTTCGGACAGATATAGTTCGATGCGGCCGGTTTGACCCATATCTGCAAAACCCCCCTATTCAATTAATCAAATCAACATATTTTTATTTCAATGGTCTTTTTTATTAATAACTACCATTAACACGTATCATTGTTACATGCTAGTACGTAATCAAGAATGGTAACAATGATCTGGATTATACAAATCGGTTCGGATTGATGTATATCTTGTGGTCCAAGTTTGGTTCGGTTCGATGCGGTTGGTTTGACCCATACGTGCACACCCATAAATCCAATTAATCATGTGGCAAATTTTAGAATTAAAATTAGATTTAAATTAAAATTAAAATTTAAAATTAAAATTAAAATTAAAATCAAATTTTGATTTAAAATTAAATTTAAATTTAAATTTACAACTAAAAAAGTAGTTAAATTGTAATAAAAATCCCTTGTAAAATTAAAAAAAGTTCACATTAATATTATCATGATTTCTTTTACATTAATATTGAAACTAATATTAATATTAACATTAATGTTACGAGACTATATGTTCGACTAATAGTCCATCGATTCGGATTGATATACTTCGATGCGGCCGGTTTGACCCATATCTGCAAAACCCCCTAATTCAATTGATCAAATCAACAAATTTTTATTTCAATGGTATCTTTTATTAATAACAACCATTAACACGTATTATTGTTACATGCTAGTACGTAATCAAGAATGGTAACAATGATCTGGATTATACATATCAGTCACTACAAAAATTTGTCAGATTAACGACGTTTAAAAATGTCGCCAACCTCGGTGAAAACGTCGGTAAATCAATTTAGCGACTTTTCGGGCGATGTTTTGGGAACGACGGAAAAAATGTGTCGCTAAACGAGAAAACGTCACAAAATATCGCTAGGGCGACGTTATTTGGCGACGCTATTAACGTTGCGAATTAGCGACGTTATTTGCGACGTTTGTTCGTTGACGCTAATTAGCGACGTAAAAGGCGACGTTATCATGTGGTCGCCGTTTAGCGACACTATTGTGACATTTTTGGCGACCACGTGCTGACATAAGATTTGCTGCCACGTGTTGCCACGTCCGCTTTTAGCGACGTTTTTAGCGACATTTATTAACGTCGCTACTATTTAGCGACGAATCCTGACGTCGCTAAAAACGTCGCTAAGTTAAAAAAAATATGAAAAAAATAGGTTCTAGAATGCAAATGGTGCTGGAGCTGGAGCCTGAGCCAAAATACAGAATACAAAATACAAAATACAGAATCCAATCCCTGGGTTCGCCGACCCCCTCGGTGGAACACTCAACACCGGCACGCACAATACATTCTGGAATATACAAAAATATAAAGAAAAAAATACTATCTGCAACGAACAATGTCAATATATAATATCCCCAACAAACCAAATCAATATCCGCAAATACGTATAAACTCAGTATCCTCAACGAAAAAATTGAATATCCCCAAATACGTATAAAGTCAAAATACAAAATACAGAATCTAATCCCTGGGTTTGCCGAAAATACAAAAACAAAGATTGACACACAGTACTAATTCATATGTGTTTTAAGTGTGAGAACGGATGGCTCGGAACACAACCTAAAATTTATTCTAGCATACATTAGTGTGAATCATCTATGTTCTGTACATATGGTCAAGTATACGTTCTTATCGAATCTAGTATCTAGTATCTAAAGAATGTAACAGAATCAAGATTAACTCACATAATATAATACTAAAATATCATCTACTAATATATAAGATATATTGATCGGTTGTCGTATCATCATTGCCGAGGGATGAGGGTCGGAGGACAGTCAACTTTATCTACGGCTACATAGTTTCTGCCTCGCCAGTCGAATGGCTGCAGGAACTATGTCCTGACCACCATGTCTTACCATAGTTTCTGCCTTGGCAGTCGAATGGCTGCAGGGACTATATGTCCCGATCACCATGTTACCAATTAACCAACCAACAAAACTACTTGTTACAAATATCGGCACTATATGTCGTGAGACGTCGCTATGACGTCGCTAATAGCGGCTAATTTAGCGACGTCGGTATGGACGTCGCTAAATTCTAATTATATTCCCCCACCAATTTATTTCCCCCCATTTTACTCTCTCATTCTCTCTCCTCCCCCCTCCGGCGCTCTCACTCTCTCCGGCACTCTCACAGTACTTAAGTGCGAGAACGGATGGCTCGGAACACAACCCAAAATTTATTCTAGCATACATTAGTGTGGATCATTATGTTCTGTACATATGGTGTAGTATATGTTCGTATCTAGTATCTGAAGAATGTAACAGAATCAAGATGAACTCACATATGTAATACTAAGACATCATCTACTACTATATAAGATATAGTGATAGGTTGTCGTATCATCATTGCCGAGGGATGAGGGTCGGAGGACAGTCAACTTTATCTACGGCTACATAATTTCTGCCTCATCAGTCGAATGGCTGCAGGGACAATGTCCTGATCACCATGTCGTACCGTAGATTAATACAAATAGAGCTGGAGCCTGAGCCAAAATACAGAATACAAAATACAAAATACAAAATCCAATCCCTAGGTTCGTCGACCCCCTCGGTGGAACACTCAACACCGGCACGCACAATACATTCCAGAATATACAAAAATATAAAAAAAATAGTATCCGCAATAAACAATGTTAATATATAATATCCTCAACAAACCAAATCAATATCCGCAAATACGTACAAACTCAGTATCCTCAACGAAAAAACTGAATATCTCCAAATACGTACAAAGTCAGTAAATATAGTACAGTCCAAAAATGCAAAAACAAAACTACTGATCGCCTGGAGCTGGACACGGTGCTGGAGCCGGAGCTGGAGGAGTGCCACCAGATGACGCACAAATACAGCTCAAGTGAGCCAAAGGCATGCATCCACTTCCCTCCCTCAATTCCCTCTCTCCCTCTCTCATGCTATCAACGTCAAAACTTTTCCAGTGTTGCTCCCTCTAATGATGATGAACGCAAAAATCAAAGACACCCCTCTCATTTCTCACTCTTCACAGTTCTCACAACAGGAAGGATCAGTATTTTCTAATTCTATTCCATCCATCAATTCCTCCGTTCTGATCAAGCCTCTTCCTTCTTCTCTCCTCCACCATGGCTTTGGACCCATCTGCTCCTCTTTACTTCCCTTCTTCTTATTTGACTCTCTCAGCCACATATGATATCCAGCTCAAGTGTAGAGGCAGGGAAGAAGAAGTAGGCAGGAAGAGGAGGAGGAAAGCAGCACAGCTGGCGGCATGACCTGGAGGAAGTACAGAGGTTTTCTTCAACATCCGTAGGAGAACTATAAGGATTTTTTTTCACAACATGTCACCTTGTCAAAGACCCTTAATATGACAACCATGTTACCTCGGTGTCGGAAGACTAACATGTCATAATTTTTTAAGCCGTGTGTTTTGACATAATCCTCCCAACTCTTTCTCCTATGTAGTAATCTTATATTTCTTTATGAAGTACAAGATTACTACATAGAAGAAAAGAGTTTGGAGGATTATGTGTAATGCCTGTGGTTTGTATTGCATATCTTGGTATACGTATACGTAATTTGACCTGTATTGCATGTCTCTCTGCTTGATTTATTTTAGCATTTCATTGATTGGTTTATTCTTGGGTTGGTTCGGCTTGGCTTGGTTTGCTTTGGTTCATCATGAACCAAAGGTGAACCCTCCTGCCTACCACCACCCTCCTTATTTATAATCCCTTCCTTTTCTCTCTCATCATTATTTCCTTCCTTCTTCATTTACTCTCCACCATTACTTCTTCAACCACCAGGAGGGATAGAGAGAGCTTAAGCAAGTGCAAACTTGCTTCATGATGGATCTCAAGTTTTATTGTTCCATTCTCTTCCTTACTTGATTCTAAGCCTTTTTAGAACTTGGAATTTTTGGATTTGATGGATGGATTCTTATAGATCTAAGTTTGTAACTTTTTGGTTTTTCTTGGTTTTGATCTCTAAAACTTACTTGTTTTCGAAAACTAATGGTTCTATGTTGTAGAGAATTCAATTTTATGCAGTTTTGGCTTTTGTTTTGCTTGATTTCGACTTCGGATGAGTAAGTTATGGCCATGACAAGTTTTCGGAACTTTCATGGCTGAACTTGCTATTTGGGGACGATGACCCCCCATGCGCCTGGGAGACCTTGCGCCGGGAGGCCATGCGCTGTGAAGTCCCAGCAATGCATCCCTTAACTCCGAGCGTGTCATGCACGTAGGTTCCCTACGCGCATGTACTGAAGACGCAACGTGAGAATCCCACGCGCCGATTGTACAGGAATCCCACGCGCCAATTTGTGCAGGAATCCTATAAGCCGATTTGTGCAGGAATTCCATGCGCCGATTGTGCAGGAATCCCATGCGCCGATGGTGCAGGAATCCCACGCGCCGATTGGTGCAGGAATTCCATGCGCCGAAATTGCTCTATTTTACTGTTTTTGCCTATTTAAGTTGTTTTGCAGCTAGAATCTTGAAAAAACTCAAAACATGAAAGTTGTAGATCTTTTTCTTAGCTTCAAGAATATGTTACTAGTTATTTTATACAAGTTTCTCTCATTCACAATAATATAAGAATATAACCCGATAGTGGCCCGCCGTGGCGCACTCTTAACAAGTAAACTGACATGATATATCATGACATGTTGTTATGATAGCTAGTCTGACATGACAAGTATGAAAGACCTGGACACCGTGGGCGATTGTGTTTGTACAAATAAACAGGCACTGTCTTGCATCATGTCTAGGATGGAGATCCCTGAGTACCACGGTCAGGGGTACCTACTGAAATTGAATAAGGCTAATTAACTAGAATAATTCAGTAGCCATGAAGAGATTCCCAGCTACAGGCAATCCCGTTATCTGGGTGCATTTAGTAGACTTGTAGCCTACCGACGAGTAGGACACATTTCCAGCACACAGTCACGTGTTGCATTCTTCAATAAACGGACATTCGACCTGGATAACCGGATGGTCTGCAGGGCATGTGGCTGTTTGGATAATCTCATTGTATCTCGCTAGTAACTAGGCCTGTGATAACCCTAGTTAGTTAAAGTATCAAGCCGTACTCTTTGCTTGGCCGTGATTGATTGGATGGAATCTAACTCAGCTTAGTCTTGTCCTGATCCTGTACAAGATTGTGACATGACAAGATTATCCATACTTGCCTTAACAATAACGATCGGGGGTCCAGTTCTGTTCAGACAAAGGGTTATAACCCCGGTTCTTATTTGGTTTAAGGGTTGTAACCTGGCTCCCGGAGCAGTTCTGTGTCCTCCCTTCGTTTATTATCTTATTGTAACCCCAGGCCATGCTCTCATGTTTTACTTATTTCAGCACCATGATTATCTATACTGGCCTTAACAATAAAGATCAGGAGTCCAGTTCTGTTCAGGCGAAGGGTTACAACCTCGGTCCTTGTTTGGTTTAAGAGTTGTAACCTGGCTCCCGGAGCAGTTCTGTGTCCTCTTTTTGTTTATTGTATTCATTGTACCAATAGTAATTGAGGCGGGTTTCTATTCAGGCGAAGGATTGCAACTCCGGTCCTTGTTTGGTTTAAGGGTTGTAGTCTGGCTACTTGAATGGTTTCTTCGTGCTCGATATATTACCTTACCAATAGTATTTGAGACGGGTTTCTATTCAGGTGAAGGATTATAATCCCGGTCCTTGTTTGGTTTAAGGGTTGTGACCTGGCTACTTGAATGGTTTTCTCATACTCAGTTTACTATTGTTATCTCTATTATTATTAATTCTTTATTTATTATCTTTAAATATCCTACTGTGATTTGCTGGTTTTAGTTCCTAAGTGAAGTCTCCTTTGTGGCACTTGCTCTTTCTGGGGTCTGACCCAGCTGATTTTGTATGGCCAGATATCGGAGCAGCTCCAGATGATCTACCTACCTTCCAGCCAGATGGTGACCACCAGGCGTAACCATGGCAACGAGTGGGTTTCTTTTTATCCTCCCACTTTATTGTAAAATTATTCTTTTGAGGCGTTTAGCCGACGAAAACTTGTTAGCTCGGTTGTACCTTTATTTACTGTCTGCCTACGGGCTGTAACATGATTGACAGATCCTAGGGTTGATCATGTATGACTGAACTCTTGCTAGTTTTGACAATTTGTACGACTAGCTTCATGATCATCCAATATATAATGTATGGGACGTCTTGCTATTATATATTTGGTGCTCTGACATCTTGTAACTATTATTGCTTGCTTGAGATTGAGACAATAGGCTTGTTCATGACCATAGGAGACTGTTAGCTTGTAGTTAAACCCTCATGTATCTAGACAGCCGTGACCTTATAGCGAGGTGGGATACACTTCAATATACGTAGCTGGCTATGTCTGCCCCCGCTCTCCAGTATTCGACGTACGGGGCATGACATGGTTTAAGTGGCGGCCCATGCAGGTCTTGTAAATCAAGATATATGAGGGTTTACCGAATAGATGTCTCAATCAGTACTCCCCCTTGATCTCTGCTCGTATCTTCTGGATCCCTGTAATCTTGACCTGATCACATGCTTGTATCGTTGATCTGTCCTGGTCCTTCCTTATTGTTTCCTATGTCATCTTCTTCAGCGGCATTGTTCCTGGACCTTCCGACAGCAAGGCGGAGCACCTCCTGCAGACCAGTAGCAACCCGAAGATCAAGTCCAACATTCAGGAGTAGCCTCCAGAGTCATGCCTACCGGAGGAGAGCCACCAATTCAGCCCGTCCAGTCTGCAGAGCCTGATGATGGCACTTTGGTGGATCTCATAAGGTCCCTATTAGCTTCCCAGGATCGTCGCGGAGATGCCGTGCACCAGGCGGTAGCAGATGCTTTGACCAGAGGAGGTCATCAGGGTAATAGCGCGACCAACAGCTTCAAGCGCTTGAACCCTCCCTTCTTCGACGACAGTGAAGATGCGATCGCCGTAGATGCTTGGCTTCAGGACACAGAGATGATTCTAGAAGCAGCCAGGACTCCAGAGAACGAGAAGGTGGCCGTAGTGTGCCTGCAGTTACTAGATCTTGCCCGCAGCTGGTAGGCAGTACAGGCCGATGGATTCGTGGCCCCTATTTCCTGGGCAGTATTCAGGGAGAGATTCCAGACCAAGTATTTTGATGTTATAGCTCGATACGATCTACAGACGAGGTTCACCAATCTGAAGCAGATGGGCAGGACGGTCGATGGATATGCGGCCGAGTTTTTGAGGCTTAGTCGGTTTGCTCCTACCTTGGTGGCGACCGAGTTCGATAGAGCCCAGCGGTTCCAGCAGGGGCTTCATCTGGAGATTCTATTGGCAGTGGAGCAGTTTGAGCATCAGACTTTTGATGCAGTACTGAGGGCAGCCCGGAGGCATGAATATACCTTCCAGAGAATCGTGGATAGGACCAGAGGTCGGAAGCGATCTCACGGCCAGCTGAATCAGTCATCAATACCAGTCCCGGCAGCCAGGGCTTTGACCATTGGAGCTCCGAGGCGGGCGGCCTCAGTAACGTCGGTTCAGCATTCAACCCCGATGTACCCTCAGCAGCAGAAGCAGAAGCAGTCTTCCGTAGTGGGATGTTCATACTGCGGGAAGTCAGGGCATGTGGTATCGGAGTGTCACAGAGCACAGGGTTTGTGCTTGGTTTGTGGTGCCCCGGACCACAGGGTTGGAAACTGCCTGAATAGGGAGATTTCATCGGCATTCTCTAGTCCTTCAGTTAGAGGACCAGCACCAGTCCAGCAGCAGCAGCAGCTGCAGTACCCGTTCCCGAGGCCATTGTCGACGCAGGCCCAGGCATTCCAGCAGCAGCGACTGCAGCAGTATACCCTAGCCCAAGCCCTGATCCAGAGCAGGCAGAGAAATTTTCAGCAGAAGGGACCCGCACCTAGAGGACATGGTCAAGTGCTGGCCTTGACCATGGAAGAAGAAGAAATAGCACCAGGTGAGGTAGTGGCAGGTACTATTCTCGTCAACACCTTTCCAGCTTCAGTATTATTTGATTCTGATGCCTCGTATTCATTTATGTCTGCATGATTTACGACACGGGTAGGACTGGAGCCAGAGTGATTATCAGTAAGGCTCAATATACTTACTGGTAACAGACTTGTGGGAGTAGATAGGGTGTTTTCCTCGTGTCGGATCGTAGTTAGCGGTAGAGAGTTCCCCACTAGATTGATAGAGCTCACGATGGTCGATTATGATGTGGTCTTAGGGATGGATTGGTTGAGGGACCAGTATGCTAGGATAGACTGCCATATCGGCAGGATTATTTTTAGCATTCTAGGCGAGCCGGAGTTTTCCTTCTCCCGAGGCAAAGTTGAACCTTCTCCTCCAGTGTTGCGGATGGCAGTAGCAGCAGTGCAGTTACCTCGAATAGTCGAGGAGTTTCCAGATGTTTTCCCCGAAGAGCTTCCTGGGATGCCGCCAGAACGGGAGATCGAGTTCACCATCGACTTGATTCCAGGAACAGCCCCAGTGTCAGAGAGAGTCTACAGGATGGCACCGTCAGAATTAGAGATATTGTACAAGATGATTGAAGAACTCAGAACCAAGGGATTTATTCGTGCAAGTGGATTGCCTTGGGGAGCCCCGATGCTTCTTGTGAAAAAAGGACATCCAGATTATGTGTAGATTATCGTACCTTGAATTCAATGGCAATCAAGAACAGATACCCTCTCCCAAGGATAGATGACTTGTTTGATCAACTCAAGGGGCAACAGTGTTCTTGAAGATTGACTTGTGATCAGGATACCATCAGATCAGAGTCAGAGAGCAGGACATCCCGAAGACTGCTTTCAGATCTAGGTATGGGCATTGAGAGTTCCTTGTGATGCCATTTGGAGCAACCAATACGCTGGCTGTATTCATGGACCTCATGAATCGTATCTTCATGCCTTATTTGGATCAGTTCGTGATTGTGTTCCTAGACGACATCTTGGTATACAGCAAAAGTGAGGCAGAGCATGAGCAGCATCTCAGAGTTGTTCTCCAGATTCTCAGAGAGCACCAGTTGTATGCCAAGTTTAGTAAATACGAGTTCTGGCTCGATCATATTTCGTACCTGGGCCATATCATCACCAGAGGAGGAGTATAAACGGATCCCCAGAAGATTGTGGCCATTGAGACATGGCCAGTGCCAGCACGGTTGTAGAAGTTCACAGTTTTCTTGGATTGGCCGGCTACTACCAGCAATTTGTTTCGGACTTTGCTCGGATCTCAGCGCTATTGACCCAGTTGACCCGCAAGGATGTGCAGTTTGCTTGGACAGCAGAATGCCAGGATTCCTTTAAGAAGTTGAATCGAGGCTTGATGACGGCACCCATTCTTACGCTCCCAGATGGAACCGGAGGATTCTCAGTGTATTGTGATGCTTCAGGCAGAGGCTTAGGATGTGTTCTAATGCAGCATGGGAAGGTAATAGCTTATGCATCACGGCAACTTCGTGATCATGAGAGAAATTATCCAACCCATGACTTGGAGTTGGCAGCAGTAGTGTTTGCACTTAAGTTGTGGAGGCACTACTTGTACGGAGATAGGGTGGAGATTTTTACCGACCACAAGAGCCTGAAGTATGTTTTCACCCAGAATGATCTTAACATGCGTCAGAGAGGGTGGCTAGATCTACTTGTGGATTATGATGTCAACCTGCAATATCACCCAGGGAAGGCTAACGTCGTTGCATATGTATTGAGCAGGAGAGCCGGAGTTTATTTCCTAACAGCATAACCAGAACTGTTAGCAGATCTTCAGAAGATGGGCATAGAAGTTTTCCTTCCTACCAGTGTGGCATTGAGGGCCAGCATGCAAGTTCAGTCCACTATCGTCGAGAGGATCCGGATGACGCAGTCAACAGATTCCAAGCTTCAGCGACTCAGAGCAGAGTATGAGGCAGGACAAAGACCATAGTTGTGCATTCATAAAGATGGTACACTTCGACCTGGTAAGCGTCTTTGTGTACCCAGTGGAGATATCAGACAGGGGATCATGGCAGAGGTCCACAGTTCGCAGTATTTCATTCATCCTGGCGGTACTAAGATGTACCGTGATATTCGCCAGCACTTTTTGTGGAATGGCATGAAGAGAGAGATAGCCCGGTTTATCTCTCGTTGTTTAGTCTGCCAACAAGTTAAGGCTGAACATCAGAGACCAGCTGGACTACTTCGACTATTGCCAATTCCATAGTGGAAATGGGAGCATATAACCATAGATTTTATGACTGGATGGCCTAGATCCCCGGCAGGAAGAGACGCTATTTGGGTTATCATAGACAGGCTTACGAAGGTGGCTCACTTTCTTTCGTTCAGAGTTGGTCAGTCGACGGCTCAGCTAGCGGAGATGTATCTCCAGCAGATTGTCAGATTGCACGGTGTACCAGTCAGTATCACCTCGGACAGAGATTCTAGATTTATGTAGCACTTTTGGCGTAGCCTGCAAGAGAGTTTGGGAACTCGCCTCCAGTTCAGCTCCGCTTATCATCCGCAGACTGATGGCCAGTCAGAACGTACAATCCAGACTCTTGAAGACATATTGAGATCTTGTACGCTCGACTTCGGTGGTTCATGGAAAGATCACCTGCAACTGGTGGTGTTCTCGTACAATAATAGTTTCCAAGCTAGTATCCAGAGGGCACCGTTTGAGGCACTATATGGTAGGAAGTGCAGATCCCCGCTAGCATGGGGTGATGTCGGAGAGAGACCGATGCTTGGTCCGGAAATGATTGCTCAGACCGTTGAAGTGGTCAGAAGAGTCAGAGATCATCTTCGAGTTGCCCAAGATCGTCAGCATCATTGGGCCGATTCTCATCGGCGCCCTCTTGAGTTTTCTATCGGTGACCATGTATTCCTGAGGATTTTGTCTAACCGTGGCGTCATTCGTTTCGGCGTACGGGAAAAGCTTAGTCCTTGGTATATAGGACCATTCGATATTCTGGAGCGAGTAGGAGATGTATCCTATCGTCTTGCTCTTCCGCCGTCGCTATATGAGGTGCATAATGTGTTCCATGTATCCCAACTGCGACGGTATATCCCGGACCCGAGTCACATCCTAGATCATTCGGAATTGGTTGTTGGTACCAACCTTTCGTATGAGGAGAGACCCGTGTCTATATTGGACCGGAGAGAGAAAATACTCAAAAACAAGACTATTAAGCTAGTCCGCGTTGCTTGGGATCATCACTCTTTGGGTGATTCAACATGGGAGCGTGAGGATGATATCCGATCGCGATATCCCGACCTGTTTGACTCGTGAGGTATAATATCTTTCTTATGCCTCATGCCTTCGATTTCTTGCTTGCATGAATAATTAATTGATTGCTTGATTAGTATAGCTTGCCTGTGAATAGTATAGTTTGTTCTTGTCCCTCTAGTCTCTTAATTAAATTTCGAGGACAGAACTCTTTTAAGGTGGGTAGAGTTGTAATGCCTGTGGTTCGTATTGCGTATCTTGGTATACGTAATTTAACCTGTATTGCATGTCTTCCTGCTTTATTTATTTTAGCATTTCATTGATTGGTTTATGTTGGTTCTGCTTGGCTTGGTTTGCTTTCGTTCATCATGAACCAAAGGTGAACCCTCCTACCAACCACCACCCTCCTTATTTATAATCCCTTCCTTTTCTCTCTCATCATTATTTCCTTCCTTCTTCATTTACTCTCCACCATTACTTCTTCAACCACCAGAAGGGAGAGAGAGAGAGAGAGCTTAGGCAAGTACAAACTTGCTTCATGATGGATCTCAAGTTTTATTGTTCCATTCTCTTCCTTACTTGATTCTAAGCCTCTTTAGAACTTGGCATTTTTGGATTTGATGGATGGATTCTTGTAGATCTAAGTTTGTAAGTTTTCGGTTTTTCTTGGTTTTGATCTCTAAAAATACTTGTTTTCGAAAACTAATGGTTCTATGTTGTAGAGAATTCAATTTCATGCAGTTTTGGCTTTTGTTTTGCTTGATTTCGACTTCAGATGAGTAAGTTATGGCCATGACAAGTTTTCGGAACTTTCATGGCTGAACTTGCTGTTTGGGGATGATGACCCCCCATGCGCCCGGGAGGCCATGCGCCGGGAGGCCATGCACCGGGAGGCCATGCGCTGTGAAGTCCCAGCAACGCATCCCTTAACTCCGAGCGTGTCATGCGCGTAGGTTCCCTACGCGCATGTACTGAAGACGCAACGTGAGAATCCCACGCGCCGGTTGTGCAGGAATCCCACGTGCCGATTTGTGCAGGAATCCCATGCGCCAATTTGTGCAGGAATCCCACGCGCCGATTGTGCAGGAATCCTTTGCGCCGATGGTGCAGGAATCCCACGCACCGATTGGTGCAGGAATCCCATGTGCCGGAATTGCTCTATTTTACTGTTTTTGTCTGTTTAAGTTGTTTTGTAGCTAGAATCTTGAAAAACTCAAAACATGAAAGTTGTAGATCTTTTCCTTAGCTTCAAGAATATGTCACTAGTTATTTTATGCAAGTTTCTCTCATTCACGATAATGTAAGAATAGAACACCGATAGTGGCCCGTCGTGGCGCACTCTTAACAAGTAAACTGACATAATATATCATGACATGTTGTTATGACAGCTAGTCTGACATGACAAGTATGAAAGACCTGGACACCGTGGGCGATTGTGTTTGTACAAAAAAAACTGGCACTGTCTTGCATCATGTCTAGGATGGGGATCCCTGAGTACCACGATCAGAAGTACCTACTGAAATTGACTAAGGCTAATTAACTAGAATAATTCAGTAGCCATGAAGAGATTTCCAGCTACAGGCAATTCCGTTATCTGGGCACATTTAGTGGACTTGTAGCCTACCGACGAGTAGGGCACATTTCCAGCACACAGTCACATGTTGCATTCTTCAATAAACGGACATTCGACCTGGATAACCGGATGGTCTACAGGGCTTGTGGCTGTTGGGATAATCTCATTGCATCTTGCTAGTAACTAGGCATGTGATAACCCTAGTTAGTTAAAGTATAAAGCTGTACTCTTTGCTTGGCCGTGATTGATTGGATGGAATCTAGCTCAGCTTAGTCTTGTCCTGATCCTGTACAAGATTGTGACATGACATGATTATCTATACTTGCCTTAACAATAACGAACGGGGGTCCAGTTCTGTTCAGGCGAAGGGTTACAATCCCGATCCTTGTTTCGTTTAAGGGTTGTAACCTGGCTCCCGGAGCAGTTCTGTGTCCTCCCTTCGTTTATTGTCTTATTGTAACCCCAGGCCATGCTCGTCATGTTTTACTTATTTCAGCGCCATGATTATCTATACTGGCCTTAACAATAAAGATCTGGAGTCCAGTTCTGTTCAGGCAAAGGGTTACAATCCCGGTCCTTGTTTGGTTTAAGGGTTGTAACCTGGCTCCCGGAGCAGTTCTGTGTCCTCTCTTCGTTTATTGTCTTCATTGTACAATAGTAATTGAGGCGAGTTTTTATTCAGACGAAGGATTGCAACTCCGGTCCTTGTTTGGTTTAAGGGTTGCAGTCTAGCTACTTGAATGGTTTCTTCGTGCTCGATATATTACCTTACCAATAGTATTTGAGACGGGTTTCTATTCAGGTGAAGGGTTACAATCTCGGTCTTTGTTTGGTTTAAGGGTTGTGACCTGGCTACTTGAATGGTTTCCTCGTACTCAGTTTACTATTGTTATCTCTATTATTATCAATTCTTTATTTATTATCTTTAAATATCCTACTGTGATTTGCTGGTTTTAGTTCCTAAGTGAAGCCTCCTTTGTGGCACTTGCTCTTTCTGGGGTCTGACCCAGCTGGTTTTGTATGGCCAGATATCGGAGCAGCTCCAGAGGATCTACCTACCTTCCAGCCAGATGGTGACCACCAGACGTAACCCTGGCAACGAGTGGGTTTCTTTTTGTCCTCCCACTTTATTGTAAAATTATTCTTTTGAGGCGTTTAGCCGACGAGCACTTGTTAGCTTGGTTGTACCTTTATTTACTGTCTGCCTACGGGCTGTAACATGATTGACAGATCCTAGGGTTGATCATGTATGACCGAACTCTTGCTAGTCTTGATAATTTGTAAGACTAGCTTCATGATCATCCAATTTGTAATGTATGGGACGCCTTGCTATTATATATTTGGTGCTCTGACATCTTGTAACTATTATTGCTTGCTTGAGATTGAGACAATAGGCTTGTTCAAGACCATAGGAGACTGTTGGCTTGTAGTTAAACCCTCATGTATCTAGACAGCCGTGACTGTATAGCTAGGTGGGTTACACTTCAATATACGTAGTTGGCTATGTCTGCCCCCGCCCTCCAGTATTCGGCGTAAGGGGTGTGACATTATGTCAAAGCACACGGCTTAGAAAATTATGACATGTTAGTCTTCCGACACCGCGCTAACATGATATTCACATTAAGGGTCTTTGACAAGGTAACATGTTGTGAAAAGATATATCCTTATAGTTCTCCTACGGATGATGAAGAAAACCTATGTACTTCCTCCAGGTTTCGCCGCCGGCTGTGCTGCTTCCCCTCCTCTTCCTGTCCACTTCTTCTCCCCCGATTCTACACTTGATAAGAACAGAGGAATGAATGGATGGAAGAGAACTAGAAAGCACTGATCCTTCCTGTTGTGAGAACTGTGAAAAGTGAGAAAGAAGATGGGGGTCTTTGATTTTTGCGTTCATCATCATTAGTGGGAGAAATACTGGAAAAGTGGTGACGTTGATAGCATGAGAGAGGAAGAGGGGGAATGGAGGGCGGGAAGTGGCTGCATGCCTTTGGCTCACTCGAGCTGTATTTGTGCGTCAGATAGAATACAGAAAATTCTATTTTTCTCCAAGTGTGAGAATGGATGGCTCAGAACACAACCCAAAATTCATTCTAGCATACATTAATGTGAATCATCTATGTTCTGTACATATGGTGTAGTATACGTTCTTATCGAATCTAGTATCTAGTATCTGAAGAATGTAACAGAATCAAGATGAACTCACATAATGTAATACTAAGACATCATCTACTACTTTATAAGATATAGTGATAAGTTGTCGTATCATCATTGCCGAGGGATGAGGGTCAAAGGATAGTCAACTTTATCTACGGCTACATAGTTTCTGCCTCGCCAGTCGAATGGCTGCAGGGACTATGTCCTGATCACCATGTCGTACCGTAGATTTATGCAAATGGAGCTGGAGCCAAAATACAGAATCCAAAATACAAAATACAGAATCCAATCCCTGGGTTCGCCGAAAATACAAAAACAAAGATTGACACACAGTTCTAATTCAAATGTGTTTTAAGTGTGAGAACGGATGGCTCAGAACACAACCCAAAATTCATTCTAGTCTACATTAGTGTGAATCATCTATGTTCTGTACATATGGTGTAGTATACATTCTTATCGAATCTTGTATCTAGTATCTGAAGAATGTAACAGAATCAAGATGAACTCACATAATATAATACTAAGACATCATCTACTACTATATAAGATATAGTGATAGGTTGTCATATCATCATTGCCGAGGGATGAGGGTCGGAGGACAGTCAACTTTATCTATGGCTACATAGTTTCTGCCTTGCCAGTCGAATGGCTGCAGGGACTATGTCCTGATCACCATGTCGTACCGTAGATTAATACAAATGGAGCTGGAGCCAAAATACAGAATAAATAAGAGAACTATCATAGAATCACATAAAACTAACTAGAACTGAAATACAGTAGTTGATAAATAAATAAGAGAACTATCAGATGTGATACTTGAGTATCAATGCGATACTCGAGTATCAGTATTGTGATTGCGATACCGTTACACATAGGAATGGTTTGATACTCAAAGTATCGGTATCGGATCATTCCGTATTGCGAGGGGGAACAACAAAATAGCGTTGATAGCGAGATTGATAGAGAGAAAGACACAACTAAGTAGCACTTGAACTTTAACTAAGTAGCACTCGACAACCAATCGGAGAGGATATTCTGAGAGATCCATCTGAGTAGGACGTATACTCTGAGAGATCACCTTTACAAGAATGATATCAGTAGTAGGATTGAGTGTTGGAGGAGATATTATCAGAGTATACGTCCTACTCAGATGGGTCTCTCACCGTTACTATTTTTTTCTGACAATATGGTGGATGTGCTCCGTCAACAGATTCTTGTTCTGAGCTAAAACTTTGTCCCGGAGCTCAAGTGGACATCCTTTGTGTAGAGATCGAGCGAGAGGTTCCTGACATCATGGTGGTCTCCTTTGTCAAAGGATTCTTGTTCGACCTATAACCAATTGTGGGACGAGCAAGAATCATTTGACAAAGGAGACCACTGTGCTGTCAGGAACCTCTCGCTCGAGCTCTACACGAAGGATGTCCAATTGAGCTCCGGTGCAAAGTTTTGGCTCAGAGCAAGAATCTGTTGACGGAGGACATCCACCATGCTGTCAGAAAAAAATAGTAATGGTGAGAGACCCATCTGAGTAGGACCTATACTCTGATAATATCTCCTCCAACACTCAATCCCACTACTGATAACATTCTTGTATAGGTGATCTCTCAGAGTATACGTCCTACTCAGATGGATCTCTCAGAGTATCCTCTCTGGTTGTTTATCGAGTGGCTGCAGGGACTATGTCCTGGTCACCATGTCGTACCGTAGTTTCTGCCTCGCCTGTCGAATGGCTGTACGGACTATGTCCTGATCACCATGTTGTAGTCCAATACAATCCAGAGATTGACACAGTACTAATTCATATATGTAGTCCAATACAAATAATCTAATACAAAAATAACCTAATACAAATAGTCCAATACAAATAAGTACTAATAGCTAATGAGAACCACGCAGCTCATGCAAATGCTCAGTGATACGATCACGCAACCACCTCGAATAAGTAGGATCGACGGCGGCAGGAGAGATGTAGTCCCTTGCAAGTGCTGCATGAATAGAACTCCCGGTCTCACTAGCTACCGGTGCTGGATGAATAGAACTCCTGGTCTCACTAGCTACCGGTGCCACTTCCTCCTTAACAGTAGGAGGAGCCACCTCAGCATTCACTGTTTCCCTCAAACGACGTGTCGCTCCTCGGGTCATGGGTGCCATCTGATAAGATCGATATTCACAAATAATATAATTGTAACATAGGCAAGCTAACTAAAGGAACCATCATGTAATTTGAGCACATTTTCGAAAGCAGATAAAGTACAGAAAATTTGATTTTTTGCCAAGTGTGAGAACGGATGGCTCAGAACACAACCCAAAATTTATTCTATCATACATTAGTGTGAATCACTATGTTCTGTACATATGGTGGAGTATTTGTTCTTATCGTATCTAGTATCTGAAGAATGTAACAGAATCAAGATAAACTCACATAATGTAATACTAAGACATCATCTACTACAATATAAGATATCGTGATAGGTTGTTGTACCATCATTGCCGAGGGATGAGGGTCGGAGGGCAGTCAACTTTATCTACGGCTACATAGTTTCTGTCGCGCCAGTCGAATGGCTGCAGGAACTATATGTCCCGATCACCATGTTACCAATTAACCAACCAACAAATCTACTTTTTACAAATATCGGCACTATCGGTGCATTCGAATCGGAGTATCACATTTTTGGTGTCGGAAAATAAATAATTATTACTAAATTACCAGATTTTTCGGCACTATCAATACCCCTGACCAAGCCCCCCCCCCCCCCCCCACCGCCCCTAACCCGAACCCTAAACCTCCACTCCCCTCCTGCTCCCCTCCCCCTGCCGTCTACACATACCCACCCCTAATCCAACCCTACCCCTAGCTCCCCTCCCCCAGCCGCCCTCGTCCCCAGCCCACCCCCACTCACCCCGAACCACCCGTCCCTCCTACCCCTCCCCCTGAGCCACGTACACCTCCCCAACCACCAATAACCAAAACAGGCGAAGAGAGAGAGAGGAAGGGAAGAGTACCCGTACCGGAGAGGAAGGAGAGTCGTCGGAGAGAGTGAGAGTCGCCGAAAAGAGTGAGAGCGCCGAAAGGGGGGAGGTGAGAGAGTAAATGGGAGGAAATGGACCCTAACCCGAACCCTAACCCTAGCTCCCCTCCCCGGCCGCCCTCGTCGTCCTCCCTGCCCCACCCCCCAACCACCCCCACTCACCCTCTAACCACCCCATCCCCCTGCACCTCCCTCCGAGCCACCCGCACCCCCCCAAACCACCAACAACCAAAACAGACGGAGAGAGAGAGGAAGGGGGAGAGTCACGTACCGGAGAGGAAGGAGAGTCGTCGGAGAGATTGAGAGTCGCCGCCGGAGAGAGTGAGAGCGCCGGAGTGGGGGAGAGAGAGTGTGAGAGAGAAAAATGGGGGGAAATGAATCGGTGGGGGGGATAATTAGAATTTAGCGTCGCTATCACTACCGTCGCTAAGTTAGTCGCTATTGGACGTCCGAGCGACGTTTCGCGACGACTGGATCATGTGATTAATATACGTCGTTGTTACGTCGCTTAGGTCATCGCTAGTAGCGACTATTAGCGACGTTTAGACAAAACGTCGCTAATGTACAAAATTTAGCGACGTTAATCGAACGTCGCTAAATATATGTCGCCAATTGAGCAGATTGTGGTCCAAGTTTAGTTCAGTTCGATGCGGTTGGTTTGACCCATATGTGCACACCTAAATCCAATTGATCAAGTGGCAAATTTTAGAATTAAAATTAGATTTAATTTAAAATTAAAATAAAATTAAAATCAAATTTTGATTTAAAATTAAATTTAAATTTACAACTAAAAAAATAGTTGAATTTTAAATAAAAAATCTCTTGTAAAAAAAAAAAGTTCACATTAATGTTATCATGATTTCTTTTACATTAATATTGAAACTAATATTAATATTAACTAATATTATAATTAATGTTTATTTTTAATTTAAATTAAACTTTAAATCTGAAATTTTACTTATACGATCATGTAATTTTAAAGATTAAAAACTTTTAATCATAATTTCTAAGGGTGGGGGACGCGGAGCGAACGGGGGACGCGTGGCTACACAGCGTATGGTCACACCCCCACGAGCGGGTTAAATAGCCTTTTCCATTAAGAAAAGAATCCAACCTACTAGAGATAAACAAAGTAGAGAAGAAGAAGAGTCGCATTTTCCATTAAGAAATGAAATCAACCTACTAGAGAGAAACAAATGAGAGAGAAAGGAAGAGTCACAAAGGAGAGGAGCAAGAGCAAGGCAGTCATCCCTACGGAGATTCTCTCGATGATATTCATATTGTCGGGGATTGTAACTTCGCTTCTGAAATTTTTTAAAAAAATTTAATTTATTTTTATTTGAATTATAAGGGTGAATTTTTGGAATTTTATAAACTTTAATTAAATAGTTATTACGATTGAATGTTTTAGTCATGGTTAAGATTTGGAGTGCAAGGTGACTAGAAATTATGGCACAGATAGTGCAGTAGTGTGCTTTCTAGTGTATTAGCCATAGTAGGGAAGGTCGAGCAATATGTGTGTTCTAACTAGAAAATTCAGCCAAAGTTGCGACTTAACCCCTATAGATAATTCAATTAATTATTAGTTAGATTATTGATTTCTAGGAGACCCGATTGTATCAAACAAGCCCAAACTTGACCCGAACTCAACCAAAGCCCATATAGGCAATTAGTACATCCAAAGACGTCATGTAGACATATTTTATGTGTGTACGAATACTTTGTATTTATTTCTTAGAATTAACAAATATTTTTAAATGTTGGATATACATATAATATAGGTATTGTCAATATTATATGGCCTTTTTGAATGTTCGTACGATTTTTTTGTGGACCCATTTATAGTAGTAGTATAGTTCATTCACCATAAACTATAGCTACTATTGCTTCACCTTGATTTGGTATTATTGTTAGATTTATTAATATTATCATAAGTATTATTGATATTACAAATATTTATAAAATATCTTTGTGTCTAGTTAATTTTGTGTTCTTAAGAAATAATATTATTTGTATGTCCATATTTTAGGTGTAAGCCCTACACTAGAAAAAAATACATTATTATGATTATTTTTTGATTTTTCAGTATATACATACAGAAAATATATGTATATATATAGAAGTCTATATAAAGAAATAAGTAAAAAAATAGAAAAAGAAAAGTTAAAAAAAGAAATTAAAAGAAATTAAAAAAAAATCATGATGTTCCTTGCGGGAACAGCAGCAACCCAGCCAACCCACCCGTCTTTTCCCATACAGGAACAACTGACCCACATCGTGTAGTATATAAAAAGAGAACGATAGGGGAGACAAAAACCCTAACCGCACATTCTCCCCACCACATACAACTCCTACCTGGCCGCGTTGCCACCACCACTGGCCGGCTGTGCCGCCACCACACTGGCCGACCGTCGCCCGTGCACGAAAACAGCAGAACAAGCAGTCGTACCCAGCAGTAACAGCAGCAGCGAACAGAAACATGGCCAACTTTGTGACGACTTCCCCGCCACACCGCTTCGAAGTTTCACGAACCACTTGCTCTGGTAAGTAGGCAACATATACCTCTTTATTTTCTTTCAAATAGGTTTAATTGTCATAGTCTAGATTGCCCGAGAAACCAAATCAAAGTTCGATAAAAACTGTTTAAAAACAGAATGAACATTGTCCCAAAACCTATTTTGGAAGGCGATTAATTGCCGATCCATCTGCGGCTATTGAAAAGTAGTTGGATAGGGTTGAATACAACCTATACGGTTTCTAAATGATGTTTATGGACTTTCATTTCATCTATTAAACACCAGGATAAACCTGTTTTAAAATCTTTACTAAAACAGTTTGAAAATCCTTAAAATTCACTGATACGGCGTGCGTCCCAACAAACAGGGCGACGTGGTCACAATCCATGAACATCAAAAGATGTGTAAGGATGTTGTAGACGTGTGGGAGTCGATGGAACTCGATTTGCTGAGTGTCACGACGAAATCGAGGCGTATCCGTCGAGATCCCATATCGACCTCTTTGCAAACTAGTCAATTACTTCGAGCATGTTCGTTGTCTGAGACGAAACTTACTCCAACAGAACGTATCATTTTTCTGGTCATATATGCCAAGTTTGGTCCGATTTTGAGAAGGTCGACCGAACGCTATTTTAGCGGGCCCGCGACCAGATCCAATGGGCGAATTTGTGCACGGCCTATCGAAATTCAACTTTGAATATATGGTTGGGTTCGTATTGTCAAAACAAATCATTAGACATATAGTTTGATGACTTTAGAGACCGTAGATGTTGGCACATTTTTGGTGCAAAACGGGTTCAACGCGGACATCGTTTTGGCCCAAATTATCGTTTTGTCCCTGTCCAGAATTGAACTTATGGGCAGACTATCCTAGATAATTTGACTAATCTAAATATGGTAATATGTTTCAGCCTCCGGAGACTTTTATGAGAGTTTGACTTTTGTGGCTCGTCGATTGACTGGATAGTGTTGGTTTTACGTGCAACCTCAGGCAAGTATACATTGCCTTCCTCTACAGTTATTTACATGCTTATAGTTCTTCTCCTTTTTATATGTTATCATTTAGTTTCTCTAGTTCATTTTGATTTATATGCTTTTCTCATACCATGTACATTAATTTATTTGTCTTGTTCGTCTATCTTCATCGTTCATGACTTGACATTCTAGTCATACCGAATTTGTTCTCATATGTTCCTTGAGTGAGTCGTATCGTGTCGTAGGACGTAAGTCATAACTGAACTGTTGTACCTTATTTTTGATTTCTCAACCTGTGAGTCCACACTAGGGACGAGGGTTGATTTCTTGAAGCTAACCTGCGAGTCCACACTAGGGTCGAGGGTTAGTAGTTATTTGTCCAGACCTGCGAGTCCACACTAGGAGCGAGGGTGATTTGAAGCAACTGCGAGTCCACACTAGGGACGAGGGTTAGTAGTTGTTCAAACCTGCAAGTCCACACTAGGGGCGAGGGTTTGAGTTCATGTTCCTTTCAGCAGTTCATTCATTAGTAGTTGTTCAAACCTGCAAGTCCACACTAGGGGCGAGGGTTTGAGTATTCAATTAATTTCCTGTCGTGTGTTCATGTTCTTCCAGCAGTTCATTTATGCATAGTTGTTCCCATATCCATGTTCATAGCTACTTGTCAGTTTATGTCTCTTTCCTACTTATTTCTTATGCATAAATAAGCTGTTAGATAGGCATATTTTATGTATCTTGCTAGTCCCCTAAGGATCTGATGATCTCTTCAGGTAGCAGATTGTACGGAGTTATTTAGCAGATCATGATGGTGGTTGATTATTTCAGATTCAGGTATCTTTCGTAGTTAGATATTTGCATCCATTATTTGCACTCTGCTTGTTAGCCTACTTTTAAAACTCATGTTATTTCTTTGGAGTCTAATCGAACATATGTGCTAGTAGGCTGCAGACCATGAACCATAATGTTCATTCTTGTTTTATATTACTTTCGTGGATTGAGATATAGTTTTAACTTACCATATTTGACAGATATCCTATTCTGGACAGCGTATATGTATTCGAGTGGGCTGGAGTGCTTGATTTGTAGCTGGCTTGCGTACGCTATCGTACCCCGAAAAGCTGGTGTGGGTCGTGACAGGGATGCCGGTAGACGAGGTCATACGCAACGAGGCCTTGGTGTGTCGTCGGTGGAAGGCCCTCAATAGTCCCTACTATTGGTCCAACGTAGACTTGGATCAGTGATGTCGCAGGGACCACCAAACCGCAGAGATTGGTTTGACCGTATAGAAGCTCATGGCTCGCAGTAGGAAAATTCTACGATCATTCTCCTCGTACAGCTCGATGAAGCCGCCTTCTCTTTTGCTTGTTATAGGCATGTGCAAAATTTTGTTTTGTCTTCTTCTAATACTTTATTTTTCTAATTAGAAATTTTTATTGATCCTATGCAAAGTTGTGAATTAAGATGTTTTTCCCTTTTTATAATATAGTAGAAAATTTCTAAGAGTGTTGCGCATTCCGAAGTGCCACGTGAGTGATGAAACTTTGTGACACACTTGGAGTTTCTTCCACTGCTGGAAGAACTCGATATTAGCTACTGCCTATATATCACGTCGACGAAAATATTTTTCGCCGGCAAGTATGTCAGCATCTGTTCAAGCTGAGGAGGAACATGCCCCCTCCATATTTCATGGTCAGGAATGGATTCGTGTTGAACATGTTCAACGAGACGGAGGGAAAGGCTATGGCGATTCGATACCACATCTCAAGCACCTCAAGATGGGCTTAGGCATGTTTCCAACGGAAGAAACGCTTGCGATCTATCATATGCAACTGCAAGGGTCTTCGCGTGCTCGACATACGTGGGTGCTTCAACGTGTACCTTAACGACGACCTTAGAAACATTAATGATTAATACAAATGTTTAACGACCCTTTGACGATGTAATCCCAGGGGAATGTGGCTACGAGGTTTATAGTGATTTAGACTTATCATAAGTCTTAGGGTGAATGGTTCTTCTGAATTAGCATGCATGCATGCTTTTTTGTATTTTCTATATATATATGATATTAGTGCAATGGGTTATTAATGTTAAAGTGTGATATCCTTCATATTGGAAAAATTACAAATTTATCCAGATTATGTGATATAAATATGAAAAATAGCACTGATGTTGACTGTCCACAACCCAGACCAGTTTCATCGAATTTTGCCGGTACAATACAAAGTGAAGAATTTTGGCCAGTACACAACTAGCCCTGATACTGAATGTATCAGTGCTTAACATAATACAACATCAGTGTAATCTATCCAAGAGATTTGGACGTTTCCCCACACAATGAGACATTTACCTTCTTCAAGATTAATTTTGGCGGT
>JANAVB010035567.1:0-25087 GCA_029216955.1 Iris pallida
TTTGTAAAATATCAGATTGAAATGAAGTATTGTATAATGTGTGAGTATCCTGTTCCTCTTATCCAGATAGGCGTGATGACAGGTAATGTAATTCAAAAGGGAAATGAACCTAACATGGAATGCAATATTGGAGAACAACCCATGAATATTCATCTAAATGGTTTTCTATCAACAATTTCATTAACCTGGGATCAGGCTGTGAATTCGGCGGCACGGTGCTTAGTATCCGGCTTGGAGCCTCCCTTGGGCTTAACAATCATCTATTCGATGTTACTGTCGAAATAGATGTAGTAATCTAGAGCCTCCCTTGGGCTTAGTTTGCCTCTCTTGAGCAAACAAAAATAAGAGCCTCCCTTAGGCTTAGTTTGCCTCCCTTGAGCAAACAAAATACGTGAGCTAAGCCTCACAAACTCGATTCGCATGGCCATACAAACGAGTAAAAAATTTACTGATCAGCTTTTTAAATTAATTATGCTATAGGACTATTTTGGGATATCCAGGTTGTTCTCCCCCGCCCAATGTTTCCTAACTGTTACTAAGTATCCTTCCTAAATGATTTTAGGTCTTAATTACTAATCTGATATTTCCTGAAAGTCAGGAATTTTGACTATCTTTTAGAACTTCTAAAAAATTCGGCAGAGTCTCCTTTATATCGGGTGACTCCAAAAATTCATAAAAGATAAATTATGATATAATTAAAAACTGGGTTCGCCGACCCCTTCGGTGGAGCAACTCTCAACACCGGAACCACGCAATTATAACTCGGGTTCAGCGACCCCTTCGGTGGAGCAACCCTCAACACCGAAAACTCAAGCAAGCATCATATGTATAGAAATGAAATTAATTACTGACTTCCTTACCTTAGCAAGCGATTTAAGCAAATTAAACGAGCAGGCAAGATTCCGAGAATATTACGGTTTGCTAAATATTTTCTTCAAATATCAAAATAGAGTATTAGTAATGCAAATAATATCAAAATTACTTCCATGTATTGTGACTAGTCAATACCCATACATGATATTTAGGATTTACGAAGTGCATGATGTATTGACTAAATTTATAACTAAAGACCTTTCTAAGCATACAATGGTCTAGGATTTGATAAGTAAAATTAAATATGTATAGACATATATATTCCATCTCATCGACGCTAGAAGCCAGCATGAAATAATTCACTAGCTATACAAAGTGGAAAGTATCTCCATACCTTGTGCTAACCTTGTGTCCATGGAATCTAAAATTTTGAAAACTCATATAATATTTACAACCAAGTATGTTAATAAGCATCATCCTATCCAAGAATTTAAAATATTTGGTGAGACCATTTCACAACCATTTTTGTGCTCATATGGTAATGCTTGTGTCCAAACCATTATACTCATACTCATATAATCCAATTTCATACCAGGTTCTTATTATGACCAAAATCAGAATTTATTGCAAAGAAAAAAATTTGGCCTACATGAAATACAACATATATATAGAAATTTTGGAGAAACCTAAGAATTGAGTTGAGGACTTGCCTTGGGTTGGAGATTGACCTAGCTTTCTCCACAAATTTTCTAATTTTAAACCCAACAACAACAAAAATCTTGTTAGCAACTCTAATCCTAGGTTTAAAGTTGAATTAGAGATTGGGAAGATTAAAGGATTAAGAAATTTTTTTTTACCTAGGGTTCTTGGAAGTGGAAGAGGAGGAGGAAGAAGAGGAGGAAGAGTGTCCGGAGAGGGGTGGCTGGCGGCCGACAGCGGCAGGCGACGGCGGGCGACGGACGGCAGCGGCGGAAAGGCCGGCCATCAGCTACAGCTGGAAGTAGAGAGGGGGTGGTGTTTATGTGTGTGGGTGTTTGTGTGTAAGAGAGAGAGAGGTCTTTGCTTTATAGGAAGAAAATGGGTGAGGTATCCCTTTCTAGGGAATTCTTAAGGGACACATGGCATGACATGTGTCATGCCATGGATGGTTTCCCTTTTTTTTGAAAACTTACAGAAAAAATAATAATTAGTGTTCGACAAGTCTACTCCCCTTAAAAAAATTCTGTCCTCGAATTTGAAATAACTAGTACAACAATTGATTACTAACCTGGCTTAGGGAATAAATACAGATATTGCCTCCTCATATCTTCTTCTTTCTCCCAAGTTAAATCTCCAGGAGAATCCTTGCTCCACGCGACTCGTACTAATAGGATGATCCGATTGCGGTGTACCTTCTCCCTTCGATCCAAGATCCCAATGGGTTTCTGTTCTACCCATAGTGTAGGTCCGATGGTGATTTCTGAATGGTCGAGTATATGGCTCGGATCCGATATCTTCGTAGCTGGGAAATATGGAATACATTATGAACTCCTTCTAGAGTTGGTGGCAAGGCAAGCCGATATGATACATTTCCTACTTTTTCTAATATGTCGAAGGGTCCAATGTATCTCAGACTCAGTTTTCCTCTGGTCCTAAATCTGATAGTTTCCTTGGTTGGTGAAATCTTCAGAAACACATGATCTCCAGGTTGGAACTCCAGTATTCTTCGATGCTTATCAGCCCACATCTTCTGTCTATCCTGGGCTGCTTGCTGGTGACTTCATATTGCTTTGACTATATCCACAGTTTGTATTACTAGTTCTGGTCCTAGTAATTGTCTCTCTCCTACGTCAGTCCAACATACCAGCGATCTGCACTTTCGACCATAGTGCTTCAAAAGGAGCCATTTTGATGCTATTATGGTAACTGTTGTTATATGAAAATTCTACTAGATGTAGATGATCATCCCAAGATCCTCAAAAATCTAAAGTACAGGCTCTCAGCATGTCTTCTAGGGTCTGAATGGTTCTTTCCGACTGGCCGTCTGTTTGGGGGTGGTAGGCGGAGCTATATTTTAGTTGAGTGCCAAGATTTTCTTGTAGACTTCTCCAGAAATGAGAAGTGAACCTTATATCTATGTCTGATACTATACTCACTGGTACTCCATGTTGACTGACAATCTGCTTCATATATATTTATGCCAGTACCTCTGTCGACTGTCCAACTCGAAAGGGCAAAAATTGAGCGAACCTCGTAAGTCTATTTACAATAACCCAGATAGCATTATTCTCTTTGGGTCTTAGGCAGTCCCGTCACAAAATCTATTATAAGATGCTCCCATTTTCATTTGGGTATGGGCAAAGGCTGAAGAAGTCCTGTTGTCCTTTGATGTTCTGCTTTCACTTGCTGACAGACGAGACATTTAGATACAAATCTGGCGACTTCTCTTTTTATTACATGCCACCAAAACGTTTGTTTCAAATCTTTATACATTTTAGTGCTGCCCGGATGAATAGAATATTATGAGTTATGGGCTTCTGACATTATCTCCGTTCTTAGATCTCCACTGGGCACACATAATCGATCTCTGAATCTTAATGATCCGTCCGGATGCTTCCTTATCCGGTCTGGAGCCCTGCTTCTGTTTGTTTCCAAATTTTCTGAAGTTTTGAATCATTTTGCTGCCCTTCCTTAATTCTGTCTATTAAGAAGGATTGCACTTGTAAGTTTTGCCATATTCCTTGGGTTACCGGGCATACTATTTCAATTCCTATTTTTCTTAAATCCTCAAGGATTTCCTTAGGTATATTCATAAAGAAAGCTTCGGGCCTTTTACTTAGAGCATCAGCCACTTTATTAGCCTTGCCCGGTGATATTCCAGCTCCATATCGAAGTTCATCAGTAACTCCAACCATCTTCTTTGTCTCATATTGATCTCCTTTTGTGTGAAGACATATTTTAAACTTTTGTGGTCCATGTATATTTTGATTCTCTCTCCATATAAATAACGCCTCCATAACTTGAGTGTGAATACCACAGCTGCAAGTTCGAGATCATGAGTTGGATAATTCTTTCATGTGTCTTTAATTGTCGGGATGCATAGGCTATGACTCTTCCGTGCTGTATTAGTACAAATCCTAGACCCTTACCTGATGCATCACTATATATCTTATATCCACCCGAACCAGATGGTAATGCCAGTACTGGGGCTGAAATTAATCTTTCTTTCAATTCGTTAAATACTATTTAACATTTCTCTGTCCAATTAAACTTTTCTTCCTTCCGGGTAAGACGGGTTAAAGGTTCTGCAATTCTTGAAAAAATTTCTATAAATCTTCGGTAGTAACCAGCTAGTCCTAAGAAACTTCTGATTTCTGCTACGGACTTCGGTGTTGGCCAAGACTTAACTGCTTCCACCTTCCTCGGGTCTACCGAGAAGCCTTCTCCGCTGATAATATGCCCTAGAAATGGTATTTGGTCCAGCCAAAATTCACATTTACTAAGCTTGGCATATAATTGTTCCTCTCACAGTGTTTGTAGTACTATCCTCAAGTAATTTTCATGTTCCTCTTCACTTTTGGAGTATGTAAGAATGTTGTCAATGAATACAATCATGAATTTATCCAGATATTGATAGAATATTCGATTCATCAGGTCCATAAATATGGCGGGTGCATTAGTTAACCCGAATGGCATAACTAAGAATTCGTAATGCCCATATCGAGTTCTAAATGCAGTCTTAGGGACGTCTACCTTCTTCACCTTCACTTGATGGTATCCGGACCATAGATCAATTTTTGAGAATACTCTTACCTCTCCTAACTGGTCAAATAGTTGATCAATTCTAGGTAGAGGATACTTATTCTTGATGGTGACCTCATTCAAAGCTCTATAATCAATTATATCTATAGGGTACCATTCTTCTTTCACAAACAATACTGGTGCACCCCATGGCGACGCGCTGGGTTGAATAAATCCTTTTGACAATAATTCCTTTATCTGTTTATTTAACTCGGCTAGCTCTTCTTTGTTCATTGGGTATATCTTCTTGGCTATCGGTGCTGCCCCAGGTATTAAGTCTATAGAGAATTCTACAGCTCTATCTGGGGGTAGCCCTGGCAATTCTTCTGGGAATACGTCTTTAAATTCCTCCACTATCCTTGGGAATGATTGCTCTACTGATTCTTGCAATATTGCTTGAACTGGTAATTCAAACTTCTCTAGTTCTTCTATATCGAATTTATTTTGGTCTCGTACAAATTCATAAGACTCTCCGTCGGGAAGTTGAAATGAAACTTTCCCTTGACCGCAATCTATATTGGCTAATATTGCGGTTAGCCAATCCATGCCTAGTATCACATTGTAGTTGCTTGTTGGGAAAACAAGTAACCGAGTTCGAAAAGCTCCTCCACCCAACTTTATGGGACATTTACTACATACGCGATTGACTTCTACCACTCCGTTACCGGTGAAAACCTTTAGTGATTTAGGCAGAGGTTGGGATTCTATTTCACGTTGTGATATAAAAGAAGATGTTATAAATGAATGGGTAGCCCCAGAATCAAATAATACTGATGCTGGATATGCAAAAACTAGAATCGTACCTGAGACTACTTCTCTCGGGATATTTGCATCTTCAGCTCCCATCATAAATGCTTGCCCTTGTCCCTTTATCTTCTTGTTTTGATTTTGGGCTTGACCCGCCCTTTGTGCTTGTTGAAACTGATATGCCTGAGGGGCATATAGTGGTATTTGTTGATTCCCATGAGTCATGACAGCCTGTGAGGTTGGTGCCTAAATCCTTGGTTGAGGTTTGTTCCCCTGAATCAGAGGTCGATACCCTTGATTGAAGCCTTATGTCGTCGCTCCAATCGCAGGCAGCTGAGGGCACTGATTAATTGGATGATTTCCTGCTCCATATCTCAAGCAAAGTCCCAACAATTTTTTACATCCATTCTCTTATGTCCTGGTTTCTGGCAGTAGTTGCAAATAATGAACCTATCTGGGTTACCATTTTGAGGACGCTTAGGTGGTCCCTGCCAATAATTCTTGTTGGAGGGTGCCCCTTCCTCGAAGGTTCTTTTAGTTTGTGATGACCGGAAAGGTTGCTCTTCTCTTAAAATCCTTTCTTGGTCTCGAGCAGCTTCCGTTACCTCAGAAAAAGTCAGACATCGATAAGATGCAACCCTGCTTTTCAGTTGGGTTCCAAGCCCTTCTAAGAATCTGGATATTTTTGTTTCTTCGTCAGCTATCATATTTGGGACAAACCGACTAAGTCTGGAAAATTTTGCAGTATATTCATCAACTGTGCGTTTCCCTTGTTTACGGTAGTTGAATTGTCGTTCTAATTCTATCCTTGCTGACTTAGGATAGAACCTCTCTTCAAACTTCTTCTTAAACTCAGCCCAGGACAAGCCCTTATCAGAATCTTCTGGATATTCGATACTCCACCAGTATCTAGTAATATCTTCCAGCTGAATGCGAATTGCTGGTACCATATCATCGGATCGAATCTTTGCAACCTTCATCAAGCTTTTAATGGTTTTTAGCCATTGACCCGCTTCCATTGCATTTTCAGTTGCCTTAAACTTGGGTGGCCTAAAATCCCTGAATTCCTTTAGGGTCCCATCCTTGGTGTTAGAATTCTGCATTTGTTCCAATATTGAGGCATTGGTTGCATGGGCAGTATTGGCATGCTGACTATTGGTTTCCAGTATTTGTTGGAACAATCGAAACATATCAGCCACGGTTGGTTCAGCTGATACTTGAGGTGGGGGATTATTGGGTTGATTTGGGTTGTCCATATCCTGAAAAATTGAAAGACACAGTCCTCAGGGAATAATTTGACTCACAATGTTCATTTATCACAAAAGTGTATAGCAAGAACCATATATAATATATATCATCATAATGAGAGTAATTCAAAATGGTACATAAACTCCCAACTTACATCCGTTTATATTCTTCTAACTTAGTCTACTCATGTCATCCATCTTCCTAAAATGTGACACGGTATTCTATTCTACTTCTCCTAATCCATACTTATATACATCTGCTGATTCCCAAAATACAATACAGCAGACAAAAGAGAAGGACCCTTTCTTGACTATATACATGGTTAGGGTTTCTTATCCCACAGCCTCAATGAGGATCCTTTCCTAGGTGAGGATTTCGACCTCTGGGTGGAGTCTTTCAATGTCGTCTAGTGTGCCCTCGTAGCCATATAGTGCGATGTAGTTATGGTTTGGATCCCGGAGGCAGTATGTTGTATTTTCAAAATACACTTCAGCACCGTCCTCGATATCCCTGATAATAGGACGTCTGACCCCATAGAACACTTGGTAGATATGAATTTCATACCAATCCGGTGCATTCCACATTGTTCTAGCATATCGCTGGTATAGGTACAGATTATAGTCACTCCCATTCCATTCCAAACTTGGCATAAATGGGTCCAATCCTATATTCACAGTATCCTTAAGTAAGAAATACTTATAAGGAATATAGGAATACAGGAAAAGCATATTTTATTTATTGACAGTACAATATGCTTTTAAACTTCACATACTACTCATTTACATTCCTACTGCATATATTCATACATTACATTCCTACTACATACATACATTACATTCCTATTACATACATTCATACATTACATTCCTACTACATACATACATACATACTGGGGATCTAGATCCACATTTCCCTTATGTTATGGATTTTTGCCTCTGGATGAGTCTGCATCCATTCCCCCAGAGTACCGTTATGATCGGTTTCTGGACCTTCAGAGGGTTCTGCCTTGATTAGGACATAGTAATTTACCGTATTATAATATTCTCTTCTTTCATCAACTATATTCGTTACTGTCGGATATTTCAGTTCGTAATGTACCCCGTAAGCTTCTATCATCCCCTTGGGTGCTACTCGCCATATCTTCTTTACGAACGCGTAATATTCGTCCAAGCTGTGGCTGTCGTTGCCCAATCTTGCAAAAGACGCAAATCGGGACATGATCTTCAACAAGAATCTTTAGGTCAGTATTCCTTTGACTAAGATTAAAACAAATAAGTTACATAGGAAGGAGGTAATCATTTGTTCAATGCTACTAACTATGGATACTACCTTCTTTAAGGATTTCTAGGGTGTGATTGGGACTCAAGGTCCCCCTCATAATTCTAGAACCTACGTCTTATCTGAACCTATGTTTCATCCTAGATTTTCCATTCTCGCAGACCTGCATGGGCCACCACTAAAAGACGTGTCACGTCCTGTTTTCCAGATTCAAACGGTGACGTCATAAACACATCCCCAGGCTACGCACAAAATTTACGATTGTCGCCCGTAATCATCAGAATAGAAAATACAAGGATTTACATTTCATTACACATATTGTAACTTAGTATACATAAAACCTTTGCTAAGGATATATTGTCTTACAAGCTTATTACAACAAGGTAATTTACATAAACTAACTACAACAGTACGGTCAACTTTGAAAGTCTTCAGATAACTACTCCTCGACGTACAGCGGTAACGTCTCGACAGGAACGTCTTCTTCATTTCCTAGTGGACAAATACTAGGTCGTTTAGAAATGACAAGCAAGCCCTTGGCCAAGAACGGTGAAAAGTAAAAGAAGTATGAAATAAAATAAGACATAATAGTTTTGTAAAATAGTCATATTGAAATGAAGTATTATATTAATGTGTGAGTATCATGTTCCTCTTATCCAGATAGGCGTGATAACAGGTAATGCAATTCAAAAGGAAAATGAACCAAACATGGAATACAATATTAGAGAACAACCCCTGAATATTCATCTAAATGATTTCCTATCAAAAATTCCGTTAACCTGGGATTAGGCTGTGAATTCAGCGGCACAGTGCTTAGTATCCGGCCTGGAGCCTCCCTTGGGCTTAACAATCATCTATTCGATGTTACTGTCGAAATAGATGTAGTAATCTGGAGCCTCCCTTGGGCTTAGTTTGCCTCCCTTGAGCAAACAAAAATAAGAGCCTCCCTTCGGCTTAGTTTGCCTCCCTTGAGCAAACAAAAATAAGAGCCTCCCTTCGGCTTAGTTTGCCTCCCTTGAGCAAACAAAAATACATGAGCTAAGCCTCACAAACTCGATTCGCATGACCATACGAACGAATAAAAAATTTACTAATCAGCTTTTTAAATTAATTATGCTATAGGACTATTTAGGGATATCCAGGTTGTTCTCCCCCGCCCAATTATTCCCAACTGTTACTAAGTATCCTTCCTAAATGATTTTAGGTCTTAAGTACTAATCCGATATTTCCTGAAAGTCAGGAATTTTGACTATCTCTTGGAATTTCCAAAAAATTCGGCAGAGTCTCCTTTATATCGGGTGACTCCGAAAATTCACAAAAGATAAATATATGATATAATTAAAAACCGGGTTCGTCGACCCCTTCGGTGGAGCAACTCTCAACACCGGAACCACACAATTATAACTCGGGTTCGCCGAGCCCTTCGGTAGAGCAACCCTCAACACCGAAAACTCAAGCAAGCATCATATGTATAGAAATGGAATTAATTACTGACTTTCTTACCTTAGCAAGTGATTTTAGCAAATTAAACGAACATGCAAGATTCCGAGAATATTACGGTTTGCTAAATATTTTCTCCAAATATCAAAATAGAGTTATTAGTAACGCAAATAATATCAAAATTACTTCCATATATTGTGACTAGTCAATACCCATACATGATATTTAGGATTTACGAAGTGCATGATGTATTGACTAAATATATAACTAAAGACCTTTCTAAGCATACAATGGTCTAGGATTTGATAAGTAAAATTAAATATGTATAGACATATATATTCCTTCTCATCGACGCTAGAAGCCAGCATGAAATAATTCACTAGCTATACAAAGATAAAAGTATCTCCATACCTTGTGCTAACCTTGTGTCCATGGAATCTAAAATTTTGAAACCTCATATAATATTTATAACCAAGTATGTTAATAAGCATCATCCTATCCAAGAATTTAAAATATTTGGTGAGACTATTTCACAACCATTTTTGTGCTCATATGGTAATGGTTGTGTCCAAACCGTTATACTTATACTCATATAATCCAATTTCATATCAGGTTCTTATTATGACCAAAATCAGAATTTATTGCAAAGAAAAAAATTTGGCCTACATGAAATACAACGTATATATAGAAATTTTGGAGAAACCTAAGAATTGAGTTGAGGACTTGCCTTGGGTTGGAGATTGACCTAGCTTTCTCCACAAATTTCCTAATTTTAAACCCAACAACAACAAAATCTTGTTAGCAACTCTAATCCTAGGTTTAAAGTTGAATTAGAGATTGGAAAGAAAAGGATTAAGATTTTTTTACCTAGGGTTCTTGGAAGTGGAAGAGGAGGAAGAAGAGGAGGAAGAGGTGGCCGGAGAGAGGTGGCTGGCGGGCGGCGGCAGCCGATGGCAGCCGACGGCGGAAAGGCCGGCCAGCAGCTGCAGGTGGAAGTAGGGAGGGGGTGGTGTTTATGTGTGTGGGTGTTTGTGTATGGAGAGAGCGGTATTTGCTTTATAGGGAAGAAAGTGGGTGAGGTATCCCTTTCTAGGGAATTCTTAATGGACACATGGCATGACATGTGTCATGCCATGTATGGTTTCCCTTTTTTTTTGAAAACTTAGAGAAAAGAAAAAATAATTAGTATATGACAGTATCAAACATGTGGATGAGATTCCTAATTTCTAATCCTATACAGGCTCGTATCAGCACAGTTATGTAGTCGATACGATATGCTTAGACCTGCATGGGCTACCACAAAAACATGTAACGCTCCAGTCCTAAAATACGTAAGACTAGGCATACGAAACATGCTAGCTGCATGTATACGAAGAATACTCTAATATGTGGAATCCTCGTACGCATACATAAGCTGTAAATCATAGGCCAATCATAAATAACTATATCTCATCCACAAAATCATAAGAGAAAATGATAGTCCAGATAGTATCAAATAAAAGAGTCAAAAAATAGATAGCCAGGTGGAAACAAATCCACTACCAAACAGCTATAAATATAATCTAAGATACTGGAGTCCAACAACCAAAAATAAATGAAAGATACAAGTAAGGAAAGGATCAGGCATCGTCAGAGGGTAAGATATCCTCGATAGAAAATGTAGGAGCTAAACTGAGTCCGTACTCCTGGGACAATCCTGACCATCTACACCTGGAGAGATCACTAGGTCCTCAGCGGGACATAACAATACACAGAAAAACATGCCGTATAAACTGAATATAAACTGTTCACAATAATCTGGATCATAACATGGTTCAGCACTTTATCATCGAAGTAGTGAGCCACACCTACAACCAAACAAGGACAAGGTGTGGCACACTAGTTCACGACAAAATACTGTTCCAAGCTTTGAGCAGTATAGTACACAACCATATGGAAAAGTACATACACCTACGGATAAAGGTCGCCTAACCATTCTAAGTGGAATGCATTTTAAGAATAGTTCATGGTCGCATGACTACCGGGTCAAGTCAGAAAAATACCAATGCAGTACAGTACCTCAGTAGCGAGTCACAACACCATATACTAATCCTCAGTATCGAGCGAGTCTATAGCATATAGTCTACCTATCGTTCCAAAGTAGCGAGCGAGTCTACGATAGATAGGATGGTAGTCAACTTCCAATCATGTTCTCCCTGCCCAATGCCAACTCATAACTACTAAGTCTTCTAGCATGCAACTCTATTAACAGTTATTTTCTTACGTACGTCCTCATGTATCGGTGGCCAACCAACTATGCAAGTTCGAGACCTATATGAGACTCATGACTCGTGTAGCACATGTGTCAAGGCCAATGAATGCATCACAACATAGGGTAGTCTTCTTAACTTTAAGTCGATGCATAATATTAAAGTAATAGGAACAAAACTAAACAGTTAAATAAAATATATCAAGGAAGAGAAAATGACGATAAGTAAGAAAATAAAACTAAATCAGCATGCTAAATGATAGTAAATAAGCAGAATATAATGGCAAGGTATCTTACCTGAGGGTGGTGCGAGATGTGGCAAATCCAACAGTCAAAATTGTTAACACTAAAGTCAAAATCCACAAAGAGCTCCGGTTACTGAAACAAACATCATGAATGAGTTTGCAATAAAAGGTATGTCTAGGAAAGGCCTGTCCAAAATTCCAATTCTGGAACAGGGGCAAAATCATAATTTTGGGTCAAAACAGTGTCCGTCGTTGGACCGATTTTGCACTAAAATGCGTGCCAGTACCTATGGTCTCTAAAGTCGTCAAACTATATGTCTACGGATCGAGTTTGAGGAGATGAACCCAACGGTATGTCCAATTTTGGATTCCGATGAGTCATGCACAAATTCGACCGTTAGAGCGGGTCGCGGGCCCGCCAAATAAGCGTTCCGATCGACCTTCTCAAAATTGGACCAAACTTGGCATACAAGACCCAAAAATGATACGGTCCTGCTGGTGCAAGTTTTGTCTCGATACGACGAACGTACACGAGATTATTGCCAAGTTTGTAAAAGGTCGTTACGGGGGTATCTCGACGGATACGTACTGATCTCGTCGCGCACACGCAAAGAAATCGAGTTCCGTCAGTTCCCACACGTCAACAACATCCATACGCGCCTTTCGATGCATATAATGTATGACCACGTCGCCTGGTTTGTCAGGGCGTATGCCGTATCGTAGAGTTTTTATGAAATTCATTATTTTGAAATACTATTTTTCCTGATTTTTGAGATCCTATTTCTATTTGCACAGTTAAAAAAATCAAATTCTACCAAACAGGTTATGGAGACCTATAGGTTTCCTAGGCTTTCCATTAATTAGTTTTTGAAAGTCTCTCGTGGATCGATCAGAATTCGCCTGCGAAGAAGGGTGGTTGGGCTAGTTGTACATTATTCTATGGGACAGTTTTCTTGTCGATTTTGTGTTGAATTCTTGGGCAGACCTGCTCGGATATGCTCCAACCTATCTACTGGGTTTTCGAGAGGGTTATATAGGCTTCCAATAGGGTCAACTAGATACGAAATTGATCGAGTACAAGGGAAAAAAAATGGATGGCAAGTAAGGTACCTCGACGGAGATGAAAACAACAGGAGGCTCTGATTTATGGCGGCCTGGTGGCGCTCCGGCGACCTCCGTCGTCGCGCAGGCGGTGCAGGGCTGTGCGTCGGGTGCGGGGCAGGCGCGTGGTAGGTCGACGGCGAGTCAGGATGGCACACGGCGGTTCCACGGAGGTTGAGTTGGGTTTGTGGGGTCGAGCGATTAGGGGGTGGCGTCGCTCTGCAAGAAGGAGAACTAAGATTCGAGAGGCCCTATAGGTAGTATTTTTAATTCAATTTTAAATCAGATTTCTATATGATACGCTAAGATTGAATCAGAGGTGGAAGCAGATATGTAGGGATTTGAATGATTTAATGGAAATCATTTTTGGAGCAGTTTTGAGGAGGAAATCGCACAGTCGGGCAATGCAGGTTTTGTTATCTCACGAGATAGTCTTTATCTCGTGAGATAATGATAATGATTGATTTCTTTTTAAAGTATATAAACATATTTGCATATATATAGTTAGGTATATATACCTATATACCAGCCAAAGATAAGCAAAATAAATGCTAAAAACTAAATACGACATAATATTTATAACATCTATTTATGTAAAAATATTTTGGTGTAGTTGAATCTCTATATTTAGTAATACACCATTACCTGTAAAAGCTATTTTAAGAAAGTAAATAATATTACTATATAACCAATTATAAATTACAAAAATAAAATATTTCTAAATTAGGGGGGTTTCAGACCTATGTAGATATATACATCAAAATATTTCTACTTAGTATTTATATAAACTCTGTTTTCTATTTTTTATAAAATATATATAAATATAATCCCTTTTATCACATGTAGAACTCAGAGTTAATTAAACCATATGACTAAAATATAGAACAAATATCTATTTAAAATATTTTTTTCACATATCCAGTTACTTATACGAAAAATTTATTTAAAAATAACTCAAAAATTTCCTCCCAGAATATAAAGTATATAAAGTCAACATTAAATATAAACCTTAATTGTGTAGCATCAATAAATTAAATTAACCAAAAGAAGGTAAAATATTTAGCCAAAAATTTAGGGGGCTTACATCCTACCCAACTTATAAAAATTTTATCTTCGAAATTAAAATAAATCTTAATATCCGAGGACAAAGAAGCTACGAACGACAAAACAGTTAGGTATGTCAAACCATACCAAGGCTATGTGAAAGGATGGAAGGGACCTTCTACCATCAAACTCATAGTTCGACGTGACCCTTCTAAGGAATAGGTTGTACAAAGTTCACGGCTCTACCCAACTTATAGAAGTTGGGTAATCGTGGAAAGCACAATAATAGGACTGCTAAGGAAGACAAATTCTAAAGAGATGTACGAGAGTATGAGGTACTTACGTTTGTAGTCACGGGCTCTAAAGGAAGCCTTGGTATTACATATTTAACATTGCTCATATGTTGAGCATGTTTTATCAAGGCAGTAGGAGAGGTCTTGTTTGAACATAATCGGGAACAATTTGGTATAGGGGGATTCCATTGATCGAATAACATAGGCTTCGGAGAGACGCGGTTAAGAAATTTATGGAAGAAGTATTTGTGGGCCCAGAGATGGAAACTATATAACAGGTGTAGAGGCTCATTTCATAAAGTTAGATTTTATGGTCCAAATATGGCGATAAGCACATATGGGTTTAACTAGGTTTTAGTGATTCCTCTATATGGACATCAATCTTTGATTGAATAAATCTTGGTTTTAATCTATACGGGCTGCACAAAATTTCATGAAACCAATCTAAACCATCCTTATTAGGTTACGGCACTTTAGAACAGGTTCTAGCCCAAGTGGTTGGGCTAATTCCAAATCGGGTTGGTTGAATAGGTTCGGTAAGTCGTGAGACGCGCCTCCCGTGACTTTTGTGTTTAAGTAGAATAAGAGGCCTCTATTGAGTGGCACACTATGGACATGTGCGTAGTAGGATTCGAATAGATCACAACTATATATTGGGTTGAAAGAATTGAGTCGAAATTGGATCTCAGATTGAAGTCGGAAGGTTCATCGATATTACGGTAAGGATTTTAGTTTTCCTTTTTGACCCGAAAGTCGCATCCTAAAAATAGAGTATAGGGGGACGTGTTTGAGTGGGACATGATATCTCTAAATAAAGGTGGGCTCGTCTCGGTCTTGTATATAACATTTGTTGGAAGAAAAAGTCTAGTGTTGTGCTCCAAATATCAAAGTCACGATAGGGAACACCCAAGGATCAAAATAGAGAGTGGGTTTTCATGAGGCAATGATTTATCATTCTAATGGGAATCAATTTGTCCAAATCAAGAGGTTTAGAGGGCTTATAATTTACTCACTCTAAATTTCCTTTCTCAAATTGAAACCAAAGCATGATTTTTATGATTGATGAAGTTAGAAATATTCCAAGTCGTGGTATCATACCTTGACTTGATATCAAAGAGTAACAGATAACATGATGCAGTAGATATGAATCAAGGACAAAGTGATTATGAATAGATGGAAGAATATTATATACGACATACTTGTGTTCCCATAGGAATTCTCCTAGCACGAAACACTATAATGACACACGAACCAAGGACATAGGCCATTTCACATATACAAGGTCTACAAAAAGGTATCTAACTCTAAGGCATGTCTTGGAAATCCTTTTTGACCAAATCCTTAATCTCGATTCTAAGCAAGTCTGTCTATGCTATGGTTTATGGGTTTACTAAAGATGTTTATAGGTAATACCTTGCAGTGCAATTGCTAACTCTTAATCCCAATGTGTTTAGGAAGAACAAGATAACTATTCTATGTATGAATATGACACTAATGAAGGTGCACCAATAATGTATCAACTAGAATAATACCTGTGGTGTCTGACAACTCGGGAAGGGTGTCTAGCACTGTCACGGTGAATGCTCATCCTTGCCTCAGAATATTCATCTCTTCTCTAGCAGGCCTATACTCTGGTGTCTGGCCCACCAAAGCTGGTCCCTCTTGATATTCTTCTAGGGAAAGTGGTTATGGTACACCAGGTCTTAGAGTTATTGGCCCTCGTAACTGTTACTGTAATGGTGCTGGAGCTAAACTGTGCGTGGCATGTCGGTTGGGATAATCTCGAAGTTTATGCTCATTGGAACCGCAATTTAAGCAACACTTTAGTCGCCAACGATAGTCCTTCTGCTGGTGCCCTCTCCTTCCATAAAACGGGTGTTTGCCATTAAAATTCTTTGATGTAAATTTCAATACAAACAGAACAGTGTTATAATATAGAACTTAGACGTAATCCTAGGAGAACACTTTTGTTTAATCTGGGTCCCTTGTGCCGATGGAGTAAGTGGTAATGTGTTGACTTCGTTGACGATCTGACGACGGTTATCGGTTCTCTGAAGGTTTGGATTGCTCTGGGTGCTGGAGCTTGCCGAGAGGAGGAAGACGTTGAGTGTCTGTATCTGCCTCTCTGGTGGTATGTTCATTCGTTGGGTGTTCTGTCTGTGTATAGGTAGGTGTGGAAGAAGGAAATGATCCCTCTATTTATAGTTTTGTAGGCTGGCTGCTCATGCGCACATATATAGGATGCACCTGTACGCGGGGACGCCACGTATTAATTGCTGATGGAGGCGCACGGACGATACGCCCTGATCGAGGGGGTTGACTTCTTCATGTTGCTGTTGTGAACCGGCATGTAGCAGAGAAGAAGATCTTTCTGTTGCTGAGATCTTGGATGAGTTGAGTCAAAGGACACGTGTCGTCGACCCATGGCTCGGAGATCTCAGATTTGGTGGAGGGAATGATCTGGTAGGATGCGCCTAGGATTGGGCGCATGAGGAGATTTTGGCTCGTAACCTTTAGGAGTCACGAACTATTCTGGGCGCATGGCTTTTGAGGCACATACAGAGCTTCAGTAGTGACTTTACTCCTGTCTTTTGGGATCAGGGAGAAGTCTGGGGCGCATGGCTTTTGAGGCGTATACAGGGTTGTATCAGTGACTTTTCTTCTGTCTTTAGGGATCAGTGAAAAGTCTGAAGCGTACATCTTTTGAGGCGTATGCAGATTTGGGCGCATGGCCACGGAGGCGCATGCGAGCTGGTTGGGTGGCCACGTGGCAGTAGCCGTCGGAGAGGAGTAATAATGATGCTGACGTTGGCGATACTTCGTCTTCTGAAAAAGCTGCCGACTGTTCAGACTTTGGGAGGCGTGCTGCCAACTCTGTCAGTTCAGTATTTAATGTTTGTGACATTCGATGGACAGCTGAGTGGGCACGTTGGTTGGCATTCCACTAGGTGTATGGGGACGCATGGGGGCGTATCCTCTGTGATGTGTTTGGTACTGAAGGGTGCGTCTGTGCTAATGCGCTTGATGTTGAGGGGCGCATCTGTTGCATGACGCATCTTCATTGATTCGTCTGTTGAGTTCTTCGAGTCATTAATGACTCTCTGACTTAGCTGAATTCGAAGAGGCGAGTTCATTCATCATAAATACAAGTTCATTGCACTGACTTCGGGAAGGTTGCCACTTGGCGCATGGGTTTGATTTGCCCTGGCCTATGAATAGCAACAGTTTGAGAGAGTTTTGTTATCACTCCCTTGACTTCTCGACGAAGATGGATTCGACTGATCCTCCTCCTTGGCAAGACATTATACTATGGATGATGGTTCTCCTTGTTCGAAGAAGCTTTGACGGTGAACTCCTTCAGAAGATAAGAGCCCCAGGCTGGTAGATGCGCCTGTGTGTCGACGAGGAAGTGATTCACGCTGACGGGGTGGAGTGAAGCGCTGGGAGACAGGTACAGCATATTGCAACTGTTGGAACACAGACTGCATTGGTGGTGGAGCCACTGTCTTGCGGTAGCAGCAGTTGATGGCGACCATAGCACAAGTGTGCCCTGTGAGGGGTGCATTATGCTTGTTGGTCGGCTCTTCTGATCGGCGTTTGTGAGTGATCACGTTGCGCAGATCGTTGGAAGAGAGTGCCACCTTCGCACCCCCTTCAGGCGTATGGCAAAGCCAAGCGCCGGGGTGGTCAAGTGAATGCTGTGCCCCCTGATCTCCCGATCAGTAGTGGAGGAACAACATTTAAAGTGACTTGAACGGACCTCAGACGCATAACCAGAGGAGGCACGAGAGTTCAAGACCACTGGGTTTGCCTTGATCGACTTGGTTGTGAACGGAATAGATGCGCCCAAGTGAGAAAAGGACTTTGAAGGTCGGCTCGTTTCTGGCGCAGAAGCACCTGAGTCGACCTTATACAGCTTACCATCAGCAGCGCACATGATTGTGAGCGCATGCTTCTGGTTTACTGCTGGCATAGCATATTTGAGGCGCATGGCCCGTGCCGCCTTGGACTTCTTCGTACCAGCCCGTGGGGTGCATAGTACTCAGAGTCCAAATTATCCTCGCCATGACAGCGAGTGAAGAACTTGCAGCCAACCCAGAGGAAGAGAAGAACAACTGCAATTTTTTGTCGCTCGAACGGGCTCTCTAGATAACGGGCTCCCTTTTCTTTTTTAATTTTGGTGCCCTTTTCAAAGGAGGTAAGAGGGCTCTATATATAGAGTGGACCTTCCTTCTTCTCCTTTTCGATGTGGGATTAAAAGCAAGATCCCCTCTTTTTTATGCTTCTACAAGACCCCCTTCAAAGGTTTTAAAACTTTTGGACAAGTTTTGAAATACTTTGAACAAGAAGCATGAATGGTAGAGCTGTTTAGGTGCGACAATCCTATCAGAGGTAGTATGGACGTGATAGGTTTGGGTACTTCTACTGGAGAATTTATGTGGACTTATCATCCATGGCGCACCTTGGTTTTAGGTACAGATAATAAGTTGAGAGAGGGAGAGAACCAACATATTTACTCAGAGGTAATATGGACGTGGTAAATATGGGATTGATGGTAGAGCTTTTCCTATTTAGAGGTGATATGGACGTGGTAGGAATGACTCTGGAGGGAGATACGCGGAACTACTCAGAGGTAATATGGACATGGAAGTTCTGCTGGGGATAGTGTAGTCTTTTACTCTTTTTTTTTAGAAATAAAGAAGTACACAATTTTCTGCGATGTGTTCATTTTTGCTTGTCATGAACTTTGATGATTTGTGTGGACCTATTATCTTTTGCATACCTTGGTTTCAGATACAGATAATAAGTTTGGAGGACCCAATGTATTTGCTCAGAGGTAATATGGACGTGGCAAATATGGGGTTCAAATGATAGAATCTTCCTACTCAGAGGTGTTATGAATGTGGTAGGAATAATTTTGGGAGATGCACGGAACTACTCAGAGGTAATGTGGACGTGGAAGTTCTGCAATCGATGTACGGCAATACGGGGGTTGTCTGTACGGGATGTTTACTCAGAGGTAATGTGGACGTGGTAAACATGAAGGATAGCGTAGTCTTACGGGGCGTAAGATTCCGCCTTGTAGGGTGTAGGGGGACAACTCAGAGGTGATGTGGACGTGGTTGTCCTTCTACTGGAAGATGCTACGGAACAGCTGGGTTCCGGAAGCGCATGATTTTGTTGGAAGGGAATTGTTTGTGAGTCCTGACGATTGGATCCACAGATCCTCCTATGGAAGTACATGTCTGGAAGATGTCAAGAGTAGTACTTCTTTAAGAACTTGCCGTTGATGGGCATCATGAACAAGTCCCCATTGGGTTTGGCGAGACGGTAAGCACCGTTTGAGTATACCGTCTCGATGATGAAAGGTCCTTCCCATTTGGGCTCAAACTTTCCTGGTGTTTTGTGAGTCAACACCATCGGCCTCCTGACTGGCAGAACCAGGTCACCAACTTGGAAAGTCCTCTGCTTGACCTTCTTGTTGAAAGCCTGTGATATACGGGCTTGGTAGAGTTCGATGCGTTGTTGAGCTAGGAGACGCTTTTCGTCAAGTGCCTCCAGTTTCCGCAGACGACGACGTTGATTGTCTTCTTCTGTGAGTTGGTTTGTGATTGCTACGCGGAGTGAGGGTATCTGAATCTCAAGAGGTAGTACCGCTTCGCTCCCGTAGACCAAGGAGAACGGTGTATTGCCTGTCGGGGTCCGTACCGTTGTGCGGTAGGCCCAAAGGCATTCGCCAAGCTTTTTATCCCACTCGTATTTGTTAGATGAGACGACCTTTTTGAGTAGCCTGACAATAGTTTTGTTGAACGACTCTGCCAATCCGTTTGCTGCCGGATTGTAGACGGTTGATGCCATATTTTGAATGTGATTCGTATCACAGAATCGGCTGAAGACATGGCTGATGAACTGAGGGCCATTATCGTGGATGATCCTCCGGGGTACCCCGAAACGGTAGATGACGTGGTGCTTGATGAAGCTGATCACCCTGGAGCTTTTCACTTCTGCCAGAGGAACTGCTTCTGTCCATTTGGAAAAGTAGTCGGTGATTGCTAGGATGAAGCGGTGTCCTCTCGATGAAGGAGGGGTGATCAGTCCCACAATGTCTATTCCCCAAGCTTCGAAGGGCCAGGAGGCGACTGTAGGATATAGTGGTTCGGACGGTGTATGAATGAAGTTTGCGTGCAGCTAGCACGCATGGCACTTCTTAGCATATTCAACAGCGTCAGCGGCCATGGTCGACCAATAATAGCCCATGCGTCGCAGTCGATCCTACAACTTAGGAACGGGCTGATGGGCCCCGCAGGTTCCATCATGAGCTTCTCGAAGGGCTTCGGCTGCTTCTTTGTTAGACAAACATCGAAGGAGAAGTCCATCGTAGGAGCGTCGATACAGCATTTTAGTAGCCGTATCGAAGAGAGCGTCTCCTGACCGAGACAGCTTCTTTCGGGTCCTCTGGGAGAATTTCGTAGACAGCGAAGTCGATGAACGAGAATCTCCAATCCCGGACTTTAACACCGGCACCCGCTGACATGGCGTAGGCCACTTGTGAGCGCAGGTTGTTTTTAGGGCAGACCAAGTCTCGACCCACTATCGTGACATAGTGCTGAGTTCCGAAGGGTGCCGCCAAAGAGGCTACGAGGCCAGCCAGAGCATCGGCCTCTAGATTTTGTAGACGAGGTACGTGTTCGATGAAGAACCCGGTGAAGGTTGAAATGATGTTCAATGCAACTTCATGGTAGGGGATCAGATCTTCATGGCGAACCTCGTATTGCCCTCTGATCTGATTTACGACGAGCTTTGAGTCGCCGTAGGCTTCCAGATGTTTTACCCCCAGCTGTTGTGCTAGCTGGAGTCCCATAATGAGCACGTTGTACTCGGCCACGTTGTTGGAGCACGGCTTCGAAAGGGAGTAAGCACGCTGGATGACCAGCTGATCGGGGGGAGACTAGTACCACCCCCACTCCTGCGATGATTTGGCCTTTGGGGCCTGTTCTTGAAGCGCCATCAAAAAACATCTGCCAGACGGAGCCTTCTTCGGTGACGTTTGACTCTTGGACCTCATCCGAGATGTCTTCATAGAGTCTTGAGGACTCCGCGATGGGGTGTGCAGCTAAGAAGTCGGCCAGAGCTTGACCCTTAACAGCCTTCTGTGGAACGAACATCCTGTTGTATGGCGTTAGCAGGATCGCCCATGTGGCTAGCCGGGAGTTCAGTGATCCTGGCTTCGTCATGAGGACCCTGAGCGGATTGACTCGGGAAATGACGTGAATTGTCTGGCCCGAGACATAACGACGAGTCTTTTGGATGGCAAATACCAGAGCCAAGCACTCCTTTTCAACGGGGTTGTACCGGTGTTCGGCCCCGATCAGAGTTCGGCTGAGGTAGTAAATTGCTTGCTCATAGCCTGTGTCATTGTTCTGAGCTAGCAGGGCGCCGAGGGAATGATCCATGGCACGGACGTAGAGGAGGAATGGTTTACCGGCGACGGGTGCCACCAGAACTGGAGGGCTCGTTAGGTAGGCTTTGATGTCGTCGAAAGCCTTTTGGCATTCTCTGTCCAGACGTAAGAGACTCCCTTCTTCATGAGATGGGTGAAGGGTTGACATTTGCCGAAAAGGTTTGCTATGAACCTTCGGATGTATGCCAGACGTCCCTGTAGGCCTCGAAGTTCTCGAAGGTTCTTCGGAGGGTCCATATCAAGGATAGCTTTGGTCTTCTCGGGATCGACATGAACGCCTTTCGCCGTGATGATGAAGCCCAAGAACTTTTCGCTCGAAACCCAAGGAAGGATTTAGCGGGGTTCATCTTGAGTTGATGCACCCGCATGAGGTCGAAGACTGTCTTGAGGTCTTGCAGGTGATCTCCTTTGAGACGGCTCTTGACTGCGATGTCGTCGACATAGCATTCGACTGTCTTGCGAAGGAGTTGACGGAAAATGGTGCTCATAGCACGCTGGTATGTTGTACCCACATTCTTCAAGCCGAAGGGCATCACTGTGTAGCAAAAAATGCCCTTTGGAGTCCTGAATGACGTATGTTTTGCGTCATCGGGGAACATCTTGATCTGGTTGTAGCCCGAATACCCGTCCATGAAAGACATGCGCTCGAAGCCACACGTGTTGTCGATCATCACGTCGGTGATTGGAAGCGAGAATTCGTCCTTCGGGCAAGCAGAGTTGAGGTCTCTGAAGTCGATACAGACTCGTATCTTCCAATTCTTCTTGGTGACGGGAACGACGTTGGCTACCCAATCTGGGTGTTGCTCTTCACGGATGAAGCCGCTAGTCAAGAGTTTATCTACCTCCTGATCGATGGCGTTCATGATGTCCGGACGGAAGCGCCGTTGTTGTTGCTTGATAGGCTTGGCATCAGGTAAGATGTTCAGCTATGCATCGCAATCTGGAGATCAAGTCCCGGCATATCTTTGTAGCTCCAGGCAAAGACGTCGATATATTCTTTAGCCAGTTGGATTAAAGATTCTCGGTCTTCTCCTTTTAGGCTTTTGCTGACGAAGATGGGTTTGGAAGAAGATCCATCCCCAAGGTCGATCTGCTCGACTTCGTCTTCGGTGGGAGGTTCACGTAATTCGAAACGGGACTCCCATTGTTGTCCCAGGCGTTGAGCCCAGGGTTCTTCTTCGAAGAATTCCGACGCTTGGTCTTCGCCTTCTTCTTCTTGCGATTGTGCAGATGTCATGTTGGCTGACAGCACTCTCTTAAAGACAGATCCGATACTGGTATCGGAATCCCACATTGACGCTTCAGATGAGTAGAATGTTCAACTTCCTCTGCGTCTGAACTCTCTGGAGTTGACGGCGGCGTGACATAGCCTACCCCCCGTCGAGTTTTGTTGTAGTAGTCCTGCGACTTTCCTTTAGGTATTGGAAGCCGGAGAGGGAGACGTCGACCTTTGCCGTAGTTCAGGCCTTTGTCGCTTTTTAGGTCGTAACCCATCTTCTGGATGAGGTACTTTGCCTTGTCCGTGTACCGATAGAGTTACATTCTGCCGGCATCTGGTTCTGGCTCGAGTGGCGGGAGGTCTTGATGACGCTCGACCTTGCCGAAGATGATGGATTCTTCGTCTCGACTCCGTGGTAGGACTATGTAACAAACCCCTTGGGACGGGACCACTCGATTTACATGATGGACGGTCGTTATTTGTGTTTGCAACAACCGTAGAGCGTTATCTAATGTATACATGGCATTCCAATGTGGAAGACTAGAATAATTAAAAGACACTCTATTATTGATGAAATACGAGATTTTATCCCGTGGGATTACATTGTCGAGAGATGGGGCATCTACATCGGCCGAGATGTATTCCTCCAGCTCTTCTCTGTAAGCACTGTAGTAGGATCGGGAGGGTCCACCACAGCGTTGATCTGGGAGTCCGAGAGGACTGCATGAGCCTTCTCCGATGGCTGGGATGGCGGCGGCTTGCCCTTAAGACGCACCTTCAGAGGTGCCTCTGCTGTGCCTCCGGTGACTGGCGCCTTCCCCTGTAGTTTTGCCACAAGGGGAGCCGATATTTGAGGGGGCTTTCCCTTGAGCCGTATCTTCAGGGGAGCTTCAGGAGCAGCTAGTGCTTTCCCGGATAGCTTAATGCTCATGGGGGGCAACTTCTGAGGCGGTTTGCCTTTGAGTCGGATCTTCAAAGGAGCGTCGGGAGTGACCTCAGGCTCCATGTCCGGCTCTGCTGCCGTTTCTGCTTCGTCATCAGCATCATTGGCTTCCTCCTCGTCAGGTGACTTGTACAAGTTAGAATCGGTGAAGTAGGTTTCAATCCCTTTGAAGGGGTCGATGTCCGCGAACTCCGTACGGATGATGCCGTCGGTGGACACGTACTTCATACATTGCTGGAGCGTGGATGGCACCACCATGTACTTATGCAACCATGGGCGACCCAACAAATGTTGTAGTTGACTTCAGCATCCACGACATAACAAGTGACCTCGGTTCTGAGGTTACCGATGTGGCACTTTAGTCGTATTTTGCCCAGTGGTTCGCTTTTGCTGGCGTTGAAACCACTGATTGTCGTATTGGAGGGCGCTAGTCGGTACATTGGGATCCCTAGTGTTGAGAGCAGCGTCTTCAGGATGATACTGAGGGAAGACCCTGGATCGATCTGAATCCGCTTCACCTTGACTGAACGATGTACCCTGTGTAATACAATGGCCTGTTGTGTCGATTGTGTTTGAGCAACATGTCCTGTTGGGTGAAGGTTATATTGGGGATAACCTCCTCCGTACAGTGACAGTGCTGGCATACAATCGGGAGATCCTCTGGTTGCTTGACCTGACTGAGAAAGGATTCAGCATCCTTCAGAGCTTCGCAGAGAGCTTCTCGGGAGTCTTTAGAAAAACGGAGAAGCTCGAACAGAGATAGGCGGGCAGGAGTACTGGCGAGTTGCGCTAGTATGTCGAAGTTGAGGGGCTTGGCTAGCCCCGAAGCATTCTCTTTTCGCAGAGGCCTATCGAAGTGGGCCTCTACCTGCTTCTGTTTATTGGCTGCTGAGGGCTTAGACGGCCCTCATCCTGGACAGCAGGGACGGCGCCAGGAGGCACCACCTCGATGGCAGCTTCGTCGGATTGGACGTTCTGTTGTGAACGCGTCTGCACAGGAAGTGCCTCTTCTACTGAAGAAGAGACCATACGGCAAGACTTGATCTTCCTGCCTTTGGACTTGGAGGTAGGGCGTACCTCCGGTTGAGTCACCTCAGAGACGAGATCGGGGTGAACCCACAGGATCTATCCTCGAGATGTGGTGAGTGGGATGAGTCCACTCACATTGTCACGGGTTGGTGGTAAGTTAACCACCTCCATTGTCGCCTTAGGGATGGGGACGACGC
>JANAVB010035568.1:0-45275 GCA_029216955.1 Iris pallida
TAAAAGGGGATAAGTTATGAGACAATAAATGAGTTATGTAGATAGAGGTCCTTACCTCTGTGTGTGTGTGTGAGGTCAGTGGCAAAGGCCTTAAGCCTGGGCAGCAGGGTATTTAAAGAGGAATAGTTAACAAAAGTTTAGGAGGAGGGAGTACCTCAATCTTGAGTGCAAGGGTGTGTTGGGCTAGGCCAAAGGCCAGTGCCTAGTGTGTACAGTGAGTTGAGTGTGTGGCCATGTGTGGGAGAATTAGACAGTGAGTGAGAGTTGGATGTATAGGGTTAGATACATGTTAGTGTGGCTAATGTGGGTGTGTTATAAAAGGGAATGTGAGGCAAGTGTATATGAAGAGAGGGTACTGTCATTGAGTTGGTACTCCTGGGAACATGCTCTGTTGTCATTACCAATCTAACTGATTTGAAAATCACACATTGTGCTATCACATACACACAAACACATGTACCCCCTGTCTTCTAAACTGTCAACTGAGTTCCTAATACTTTTGACACTGTCTTATTGTTTACTGATTTCATGTACATACACACATCCTGTACACATTACATTGATATTGACACAATTGCATCACTGATTTTAGATTTCAAACACACACTTGACACATTGACATATAGCTATGTACACATCTAATACACACATGTGTCACCCACATATACCCCCATACAAATACACATGTACCTCTCCCTATATCACTCTCTCTCTCTCTCTCTCTATATATATATATATATATATATATTTATATATATTATATATATATTATATATATATATATATATATATATATATATAATATTTATATATTATATATATTATATATATATATATATATATTATATATATCTCTCTATTCTATCTCATCTATATATACTCTTCTCTATCTATATCTATATCTATATATCTATCTCTCTCTATCCAACTAATGTCTCTCTCTCTCCTCCCTCATGTCTCCCCCTCTCTATACTCCCTCTCTATCTATAATCTTCCTATATGCTAGATCCAATAATGTGGTATGTATACATATATATGTGTATGATAAATTATATTAAATTAGTGTATATATAATGTGTGGGAATATGTGATATAGCCCTTATGGCCTATAGGCTATGTATATGGTACATGGCCTATGTGTATGGCATGAATGCCCAGTCAATGTGTGTTGTTGGCTTGTATAGCCTAGTTTTGATGTGTGCTTGCTAGAATAGGCTGGTTAGGCTTAGTAAGACTTGTTTGGGTTAGGCTTGACCTAGTTGACCTAGTTTGACTAGTGTAGTTGACTAGAGTTGACCAAGGATTAACTTTAGCCTAGTTTGACCTAGAAATCATGTAGATTGCATTGTATGTTATAATTTATCATTCTGGACATGTTATAACCCACATTCTTCTGTTTAGGGTATTGTGACTCTGGTGCAGGCATCTGATATTATACTACTCTTTTTAGAGTGTCAGGCGAGTACATTCTCTGATAGTTCTCTTATTTACTTGTCAGTTACTGTACTTCAGTTCTAGTTAGTTCTATTGATTCTCTGTTACAAATACGATTAGATATTACTGGATCCATTTTATACGACACTCATTTATTTCATGTCTGGCCTCTATTTCTGGAATCACCCTGGAATCACTTATTGGTATCATTCGTGTTCTGGCTGGACTTGTATTTATTTTGTGTCGGATTATGGATTCACTTGTACTTGTTAGGCGGGGAAATATTGGAGTAAACATGTGAACATACCCAAATACTGGAATCACTCCCTTGGAATTATACTGGAATGATAGCCATCCCATACTTGGTCGAGTGTGCGGTGTGCCGTATTACCTACAGCCGTTTACATGTCGATCCCGATATTTTAAAATATACTGTTAGAGTATAGTCTGGACTCACCCTGGAATCTTTGATCACTGACTGGACTCACCTTATACTGGACTCGTCTTATACTAGAATCATCTGGTATTAAATTTATATTATCTGGACTCACATCGGGATTACCCTTGACTCTTATTTTACTGTCTGGACTTATATCATGTTATTCTAGTTCAGCTAGATTATATTTTATAGTCTTTATTGCTATGTTTCTTTTCTTGTTTAGTTACTTTACTTTCCTTATACCTTAACTGTTTCTCTACATCACTACCTGTATAAAACTGCCATGATTCATCAATATAACTGTCTATAACTGTTTATAGTTCTTTGTCATTTATTTGAAATTTCTTGATGAGTTGTACTCGTTCCTGTCCTGACTGGACCTGTTGAAAATATTACAGATACTTGTGCTGAGGATACATGCCCTACATATTATGGACCCGAAGACGGGATGGATACCTTTGACCCCGACACTCAGGAGTGATCGGGATTTAGTTAGTAGACTTGCATCTATCTTTCATGTTGAACTTGTTGTATTTGATTGGAGACTTGTGTAGTATTTGAGATTGTTGAGATTTTGTTATCATTATAGTAGTTGTCTTTCTATTTTTTAGTTATCTCTTCTGTGTTATCTTATCGTGCTTAGACTGTGATTGAGTTACAATATCTTATACTTATCCTCCATTCGAAGTTGACTATGACGAGTACATTATATACTGCATGAGTTGTTGGTTAGATAGTGATCTAGAATAACATTCTAAACCGTCGACACTGTGGCGTAGGCTGGGCGTTGTTACGTACTCGTACCCTCACGGTGGGTGCAGGTCGTGACAACTTATTCTTGATAGTGAGGTTGTTGAGCACTCTATAGTCGATACACATACGTACCGTACCATCCTTTTTGTTGCAAACAGAACTGGTGCGCCCCAAGGTGATGAACAGGATCTGATAAAACCCTTATCCTGCAGCTAGTCGACTTGCTTCTTCAGCTCTACCAACTCACTTTTGTTGACCCTATAGACGTGTTGTGAATTAGGCTCAGCGTCGGCACCAATTCTATAGAGAACTCAACATCTCTGTCTGACCTCATCCCAGGTAACTCCTAGGGGAAACATCCAAGAACCCTGCTATCAATGGATGTGGTAATTCCTGCCCCGCCAAAAAGGCTCCACAGAACCTATCTTCCGGCTCAGCTGCTCCTCAGTTGCCAGCATGAACGCTCTACCCTAGGGTGCTCCCCTTTGATGCTGGACAAAATGCTGCTGTTGTATCTGAATTGGCAGACCCCTCTGTTGAACTGTAGGTCCAGTTGGAGCTCTAGTAGGTGGTCCTCTGTCCTGACCTCCCTTGGCAGGGTAATTCTTCAGCTGATGGTCGGACCCTCCACAGAACAGGTAAACGCCCAACCTTATCCTACAGACCTCCCAGGTGTGCCGTGGCTTCCCATAGAAGGCACACTGAAGGGCCTGTCTTTGCCCCTGCTGCTGATGTGTACGTACTGGTGCCTGATGCTGCTGAAACTGAGGCTGCTGCTGGAACGGCCTCTGCTGAGTGTGAGGATGCTTGATCGGCCCCGTACTAGAACCAGCTTCCAAAGCATCACCACTCCTCTTGGGCCTGAGACTGAAGTCCTCTTCTCTTCCGTAATCTGTGTATCCATCAGTATCTACTCAAAAGTCGTCTCTCGACGCCCAGACGTGCGAGAACGAACAGCGTGGTTCAAGCCCCTCCTAAACTTGCAGGCCTTTTCTTCCATATTATGAACCATCCTCGGGGTAAAATGGCTCAGGCGAAAGAACTTCGTCGCATACTCGTCCACCAACGAGTTCCCCTGGACTAGTCCTGCAAACTGGACCTCCAACGCGCTAAGAGCTACATCAGGAAAAAACTTCTCCTTGAAGAGCCTCCGGAAGTTCTCCCAAGTCAGCCCTCTAACAGATACACGAGGGTCCATGCGGTACCAGGTCAACGCGATGTCGAAGAAATAACTCGCCGCTGCTGATACCCGCAGCCTCTTTGGAATCTCTGCCAACTCCAGGCTCCACTCCACGACCTCTAGCCAATCATCGGCATAAAGGATGCCCTCAGTTCCCCTGAACTCTTGAGGGTACATCTTCTTGAAGTCAAGCAATGAACCAGGCCTCGGCTGCTGCTGATACGGCTCTTGGATGGGAGGGCCCTGAACCAGAGCCACAGCCACCTTCTCAACTGCTGGCAGTGCTAACTGATGAGCGTTCTCCATGCTCTGTCTCAGAACCTCTGCCTAACGCTGCGACGCCTCTGCCTGTGCTTGATGCACCTCCATCATCTGCTGGAGGAGCACAAACATCTGAATAGCGTCCGTCGGTAGTACAGGTGGAGGTGGAAGAGTCTTTGGAACGATGATACTAGGCCTCTGAACCGGCAGAGGAAGACCTCCTGGTGCTGCTGCCTCTCCCTCCTGGATGGTAGGGACAGTAGGGGGAGCAAGGACAGCCTCCTGGACTGTAACTCCCTCGACTGAAGAAATAGGTCATCAAGGATCGGACCTCTCCGGTGCTGTGCTGGATCCGGTGACCTGAGCTCGAGTCTTTTTCATCCTGAAGACAGATTCGAGAAAAGAGATCAATATGGCACAAGATATTATCAAAGAAGGACAATTAAATTCGAAATGCAAGAAGAGTTGTCATGATAATCGAAAGATCAAATTTTTTTCTAAAATGTGATTGAGTAACTCCTTTCAAAACCTAGAACCTATATCCTAACTACAGGCTAGTAATTAGTACTCTAAGTCGAGTACCATTATGACATCGCACTAGTTGCGACATAGACCTGCATGGGCCACCATAAAAATGTGTCACGAGCCGCACCCTGAATAGGGCATGCACGAGCACGTGGGTACGTCCAGCCTATGCCACAGAGTTGACGGTAGAACGTTGTATAGCTCAACTACAATATACAACCTAGACACAATATATAAACCTGTCATCTCCGCACGAAGGTATAAAGTCATAACTCAATCACATGACATCTAAGGAAGATAGCATAAAACATGATAAGATAGAATGGAAAGATAAACTGGACATAGATGCAAGTCACCACACAAATTCAGAGCTCAAGACATAACACATATCCCAAAATATAGAATATACTGCAAGTCTCAAAATACTAGCTGGAACGCAGTCTAGCCAAAGCTAACTAGTCTAAGCAGACGGTGCGTCCTCAATGGACACCGGCTCCACAGGGATATCCATGTCATACTCACCGTCTATGCCAAACTCACAAAAGGTCAAGCAGTCAACATCTATATCATCTGTAAACATCAACGGGGTTAGCCTGTCAGGATATGAGCAAGTACAAACGCTAACAGTAATTCCATGTAAATTGACAAATTCTATAAGAGACAATTATAATGGAATACAAGATGAAATATTAAGACTGAAATATAAATAAGATATGTAAAACTCGATATCATGTCAAGGTAAAATACTGAAATGTAGAAAAGTACAGGAACATCTGATGTATAATGTAAACATAAACAGTGCCTTAAGATATTAGAGCATTATGTGATTGGCTTGGGTCAGGATCAGAGTGTTCCATTTGACCGACTATGAATAGAAAATACACGAAACAGGATCAGGCCGGCCACAATGGAAAGCTATGAATAAGTAGTATCAGGTCAGGCTACACCCTACGTGTAGTGAGGGTGGAGCTATGAACAAGTGAACAAGAGAATACAGGAGGGGTATTGATCACATAACCACTAATAACTCCCCATCCCCGAGTAGTATATGGATCCCAACATGACATGTCATGACACGGGATTCAAAAAGCAGGGGGCCAGCCCACTCCCAAATCGGTGTCTATACAAGTATAGGAAATAAGATCGAACAATGCACCCATATTGCAGGAAAGTCCAGGAATATATCTCATGACAGGATTCGATGTATACTAGTCCGTATACTATCGTGTCGGAAATCAAGTAAAACACTACAACTGAATCGGATATAGCAGATATCAAGACAATAAAAAACTATCAGAGAATGTACTCACATGCAGTCCTGAGCTGTCAATGAGAATCGATGCTCAGAGTGATGTCACAGACCTAAAGATGAGATATCATGAGTTAATTAGGGTCAGACAGTATATGGCATGATATTCTAGTGTATATTGTGGCAATCTAGGTCAAACTCAGTCAAACTAAGTCAAACTAAGTCACACTAGGTCACACAAAGTCAAACTAGGTCAAAGGTTGACTTATAGTTGACTTTTGGTCAACTAGTCAACTCCTAGTCCAATCTGGATCAAACGAGGCTAATGGTTGACTCATAGTTGACTTTTGGTCACTTGGTCAACTCTGGTCAACTTCTAGTCCAATCTAGGTCTAATGTTGACTTTTGGTTGACTTTGAGTCAAAATAGTCAACTATGGTCAAACAGGGTCAACTCTAGTCTAGGTATCCTATTCCTAACCTTTACCTACCAATATACCATATACCTTGGTTGGAATCAAATACCTTAACTTAGGTAAATATATACCTTAACTACCAAAGATATCCTCCTAGATATCTAGCATCTATCCTAAGCTACTAGCTAAACAATACCTTAGGTATATATCCTTAGTATCCTAGGTACACCCTTACCTTGAAGGTAACCCAATACCTTACCTTATACTAAGATAAACCTCATTTATCTTGCCTTGTGATAAGGAAAAGTCAAATCCTAAGATACAATATCTAGTATCCTAAGATACAAGGATACCTTAACCCATAACCTATCTAACTTATATCTCTAAGCTAACATCTAAAGTATTCTAATATCTAACAATGGCTAACTTGCTATCTAACATTACACTCACTAACATATCAAACTCTAACATAACTTACATATATATCTAGCTAATACAAACTTGACACATATACACATAGGCACACACAAAGGGGAAATAGGGCTGCCTGGTACAGCCCTCCTTGGCTGCTGCTGCCTGCAGTATAGTGCAGCAATTTGTTTATGCTAAGGCTGCTGTTAACTGCAGCAATGCTGCTGCCACTGCTCTCCAAGTTGCTGCAGCTGTTGTGCCTGCAAAACTGCAACTAAACGACTGCTGTGTTGCAGCCTGCTGTGGCACAGTGCAGTCAAGGTTGCTGTGAAATGCATCCCCAAACCCCCCTACATATACAATCCGCTACCGAAAACCCACACCAGCGCAGCGAGCAAGCGAAGCACACAACAGACAGAAAACACGGAAACAGGCAGCAAAGCCCGCGCAACGAGCACACAAGCACAGACAGACACGAAGGACCACACATCCAGCACCCCCGCGGCGCGAAACACAAAACAGAACAGAGAGAGAGAGAGAGAGGAGAGATAGAGAGAGAAGAGAGAAGAGGAGAGATAATATATATATATAATATTATATATATATATATATATATATATATATATATCATAACCAAAAACCCCCAAAATAGTCCAATATACAATATACATGTAAATTGGATATCTTCACCTAAAAATAGGCTTGTAGGCTAAAATACGTAGATTCAACCATAGGTATACAAATGATAACAAGTCTAAACATCCTAACCATGGCCAATCTACTATGTAACAATTATAAATCTAAAATTAAAAGAAAATAAGCATATTGAGCATAAAATAAACACATGGGGTGCCTCCTTTGGAATCTCTCCATGGGGACACCAAACTTACCCCAAAATCGTAAAGAGGACTCAAGAGAGCCTCAAAATGAATCCTAATGGTGGTTCATGCATGAAGGCGATTCCTATGGATTCAAATCTAGCTAAAATACAAGGAAACATGGATTAGAGAGAGGTTTATACCTATTAGGATTTGGATCCCAATGATACACTCAAAAGGACACGGTTCCGACACGAAAACTCCTCAAAATTAGACATCCTTTCTTGTTCCTTACTCTCACTCCTAGCTAGCAACTCCTTCTTTGTAGGTTGAGAGGAATGGAGGAAGGATTGAGGGATTTGTAAGATCAAAATCAAGAGGGAAGCTCTCAAGTTTGGAAAAGAACTAATTTGGGAAAAAAGAGGCAACTAATGAAATGAAAGAGGGGTGATTCCAACCCTAGATGGCCGACCACCTCTAACCCTAATGGGCCCAATAGGAAAAGTCCACTTTGCCCTCAACTAGTCTCCCTTTGGTTAATTAGGTATATGTGATGGTTTGGGATCAAAAGGGTCAAGTCTAATCTCTAAATGAACCTATCTAGTCATGTGGGATTAGCTTAATTACACTAGACTAATTAGTGGGGTTTTTGGGCCATGCCTAACTAATCTTGGGTCTCGACTAGAGTCTAAGCTACCCGGACTACTAACACAAGTCGAAACTAGACGAAATTCAAACCAGACTAAACTAATCCCCAAATAACAATATTAATAATAAATATTCATAAAAATAATAGAATATAAAAATGACTATTTTACCCTCAATTACGAAAATCGAAATGATAAAACCGTCAACTAAACCCTTTGGTGATGGGGAAAAACTGTCACAAAAAGTCATTTTCTTGTAGTGATCTTGATGTTTACTAAGTCAGCATTTGTAACACCCAGTTTTCTAAAATGAGAGTAATTTTGAAATTTTGTATTTTAATTTATTTAATTATGATATTTATTTAATAAAATGATTTTTGGTAATTTTTAATCATTTTTAAACCATTTTAAATTGTGACTTATATTTTGGTGCATTGACTAGTGTAGCCTTAGAGACTGTTGACCTAGAGCCTAGTCATGTGATTAGGATATTTGATTAGTACATTTTAGCCTAGAGGATATTTTGGTCATTTTAGGATTTATTGGAATTTTTGAGAATTTTTAGAATTTATTTTGGAATTGTTTGATTGAAGGTTGACTAGGTTGACTTTGACTAGCTTTGACTTTGTGACCTAACCCTAGTTAAGTTAGACTTGACTAGATATGAGATCCTAGGTTAAGTTAGGTCAACCATACTCTAGTTAGTAAAAACAATTAAGGATATTGAGTTTTGAATAGAAAGATTTGACCACAAGTCATGACTTGTGATTTTTAAGTCATTTGTTTAATGACTAGGCCCAAAGCCCAAGACAAATTCCTAAAACCTAAGCCCTAGACTAAGTGGCCAGCCACCATATCATCCTTGGGAACAACACCCTATAAATATTCTCCTAGTTTTTAGGGTTGCCTCTTCTTAGGAAAGCTCAAGCTTGAGGAAAGGTTTGTTTCCTATTTTAATTAATCCCTAGAACTCCATTTCTCTTCATTTCATCTCTTCCAATAGGTTCTAATACCTCTATTCTTGCTGTCATTGAAGTTTCATCTCAGTTTGTTGTGGATTTGTTGGATTGGGACATCAAGGAGAAAAGCTCTAGAGAAGGGGTTTTTCTTGAAATTTCAAGTATAGGTAACTTCCTCATTCCTTAATAAAATTTCGTTTTGTCTTCATCATTAGGAAGCCCTAGGGGTCCCCTAAGTGTATGCATTGGTGTTGTGTCGGGTTTCATGAGTTTCGTGTCCATTTGGACACGTATCAAGGTTGTGGCCTAGGTGTTTATAGAAATGCCACAGAGGATTCAATCTTCAATTTTTGTAGAACTAATTACATAGGTTTGTAGATCTAGGTGAGTGTATGAATGTTTGTGAAGGATGTTTGGGTTTTGTGTCTGTGTCGGGTGCTTTTTCGGTTGGACACGGCTGTTCACACACTGGCATGTTCCTGTTCAGTCCCCTGCTACTCGAGGGGTCGTACTCGTTGGACACGGCGACTTGGGTCATGCGCCTTGGCGTGGGCCAAGGGGCAATGACTGACATGAGATCCTCCAAGTTGGAGACGATCTCGTGCCGTGTCGGACACACTTGATCCCGCAAGGGGATTCCACAGCACTGTGCACGTGAAATTAGGGGCTCGGACACGCTCATTTCAGTCACGACACGACACGTTTCGACCAAATTCAGGGTGACACGTAGGTAGCTGGGTCCTAGGCGAATCTAGGGTGGTGATCAGGAGATCTAGTTTGGCCTACGACACGAGCACTACACTCGTGCACATCACTGACTGACTGTGTGTGTCTGTGTGACCTGTTTTGGATTTATATTGTTTGGACACGTTGTGTCCTGATTTTGGACACCATTTTGGTGTTGTGACACGTGCCTATATGGTACATTGATTACCTACCTAAGTTTTACCATTTGGTTGTGAATTTAGTATGGATTGGGGAAAATTTTCCAATCAACTGATACTTCATGTATTAGTGAACACTGTTCTTCTTTTTCCAGTTTTCCTAATGATTACTAACATTGTTAGTTAGAGTTTAATTGCTAAATAGCTAGTTATCATGTTAAAGTTTATGTGTGTAGTATGATTTTGGATATTGAATGAGTCTTAGGTGTTAATAATTCTTTATTTCCCTGTCAATCCTATTCTTTTATAACTAACTGCCAAGTTGTAATGTTAAAACCTGAGAAACCCCTTAACATACTACCTGATGCCTGAGATGGTTCAAATCTGAAAAACTGAGATTCTCTCCTTAGTTCAATACCCTAACTAGTTTCCATTCCCTTTTCTTAATTGTTATGATACCCTGATTATTGCCTTTCCATGTTGTTCTCAGTTTTCCTGCACAACCTGAGAAATGAGTTGGCACCTATTGCATTGATGTTGGACCTTGGCTTAAATAACAACTAATAGGAATTGATGGGGATTTTGTTCTTAACTGCCATAATATGAGATTTAGTTCTTTAACCTAAAATGTGTTAATTCCTGAGTATATATATAGTTGAAATTCTGAGATTTCCTATATTGTAATTCCTGAGATTTCCACCTGTTTAAACCTGAAAAACTGAACCTTGTTGATCTCAGGTTTTCTTAGTTCCTGGAACTAGAAAACCTGAGAATAGACACTCCCTTACACAACCATTTCCTGCATATTTCATATCCTGTCATCAATGGCATGACCACCACAGCCTATTACCTGTCCAATGACAGCCAATATCAGTCCACTCTACCATCTTTCCAACCTTCAAAACCTATCTTTAACTATGCCATTTTAGGCCCCCTAAACCCAGCTAAGTGACAGTCCCAAATCACCTTGGGCTGTACACAAACCAGTCCCCCATGTCCTGCATATACCAACCTGTGAAGCCAGCACATATTAGCCCCAAACACCCTACCATAGCAGCCATGTTAACACCCTCACAGTTATACACTAACACCCACTGTTTCTTTACTGTTGTCACACATATATTTTATCCACACCTTGTAAATTGCCAAGTTTCACACACACTCTCATCCTCTCTCACACCATTCACTGTTCATGCTCACATTCACACACACTCTTCTTTCTTGACACTCATGTTTATGACACACATACACTTGGACACATGTACTTGTGTCCCCCTCTCTATACATGTATATATGTGTGATATCATATAGTGTTGTATGTATTCATATGTTAGCCTATAGGTATATATTCTAAGTTATTTTGAATATCCATATCAATGTGTGATTCCTATTAGCTTATACAAATAGATATATATGTATTCTCTATTAGATTGTGTGATATATATATATATATGTGTGTCATATGTATGGATGTTTTGTAGGATTATTTAGGCATGGTATTGCCTTGGCCTTGGCCTAGTCTTTCAGCCTATGGCATCCTTGTGTGGTCTTGGCATATGGTAAATATGCACATGAGTGGTCATATAGACTTGTATGGTGTATACTTGCTAGGGTAGACTAGTTTAGACTTGGTTAGACCTAGTTTGACCTAGTTTGACTTCTAGGGTTGACCAGAGTTGACCAAGAGTTGACTTTAGCCTAGATTGACCTAGATTCATGTAGAATGCATAGTAGAACTTCAGTTTACCATTTTTAGACTTGTTGTGACTTGTGCTGTTCTATAGGAGACAGACACCACTCCTCGGACAGTATATTCTCTTCAGACACTCAGGATATCAGGCGAGTACATTCTCTGACCGTTTCATACTTGTATGGATTTACATTCTTGCTCTAGATTACTGTACTTGATGCTGACACGACTGTATCACAGATTGGTACTATATGGATCTCCTTTTGGGATGTTATCCCCTTGTATTCACTAGATACATATTGTGATGTGCGTTTCACTTCCATATTATATTTATTGAATACCCATATCCTTGTATACTCATTGTGCATATTGTACTCTCATTATCACATGAGCCCAGGAATAGACCATTGTACACTATTGTATAACATTGTACATCCATTGTATAACATTGTACACTATTGTATAAGATAACATAACTGGAGTAGATCCTTGTGTATTGATTGGGGAGGGAGAGTAGAATTGGTTATGTACTCAAATCCTATTGTACAACATTGTATAACTATTGTATATGTCTATTGTATACCCACGTACAACGGAGTTACCATTGTATTTTCCTAGCCCGTTTACATAACCAGATTGTACTTAAAATCACATGTTCCTTACAGTTCTTACTTATCGTATTTAGATATTTTCTGTTATCAAATCTCTACTGTTTTCATATATCTTCTTCTTTCAGCGTTTCATGTACTTTACTCTATTGCATGCTTTATATTTCTAACTCGATATGAACTGCGTGAGATGTTTTGTGCTCGCTCCCGTCCTGACTGGACCTGTTGAAAATTTTACAGAGGATGAGGATGAGGCCTGCATAGACACCTACTATGGGACAGCTGTAGATGACATGTGTGACCCAGATTTCCAGCCTGATCCACTAGCTTAGAGACTGAGGCTCCCTAGTCTAGGTTTTACTATTTCTGTCTTCTGAGATCTGATTGTATATTCTTTCATTTCAGTTTTAGAGACTTGTATTGAGTTGGATGTTCAGTTTGTATGGCAGTAGACACTTAGACTCTTTCTCTCTGATTGTATCCTGTGGATCTTTTATTCCAGTATCTATCTATCTTTTATTTTCATCATTCTGTCTTAGATGTGATTGAGACTGTATATTGTTATGTCACCTCCATTCGGAGTGTATATACTGTACAGGTACCTTTTATTGTTAGATGATTGACTTAGGACAGCGTTCTACCGCCGACTCGTGGCGTAGGCTGGGCGTTGTTACGTTCTCGTATCCTCACAGTGGGTGCGGGTCGTGACACATTTTTAGTGGTGGCCCATGCAGGTCCGAGTTTATGTAGTGGTATTCGAACTAGAGTATCACTACAGCCTGCAGTAGGATTAGGATATTTTTAAAAAGGTACTCAATCATACTAGGAAAAACTCATATCAAATTCATGCCATCTCAGTTCTTGCTGATATTGTTCTCCTTGAATATAACTGTCCTCCCTTGCTATTTCGACTCATTCTCAGCAATTGTTTGTTTGATCTGTCTTCAGGATGGTGGAGACGCGATTACAGCGTACCATTCATGGGGATACTGTAGAGGGGACTGCTACCTTTCAGCCAGTTCAGCAGGGTCGAGAGGCTACAGCTCCTGCCACCTCTGCTCATATTGGGACTTCAGCAGCAGCAGTAGCTGAGGGTATGCCGTCACCAGTTCGGAGGCAAGACCCAGTCATTCCAGAGGATCCTTTCCAGCCGCCACCGCCTCCAGGATATGTGGACGCAGCTCAGATATTCGCGTATTTCCAGCAGTTCATGGACCGACAGCAGGCTCGGCAGGACAGAGGCATGGAGTTGGCCGTCACGACAACCGCAGCTCGACCAGTGGTTCAGCAGCCGAAGACACCAAGGATCGAGCAGTTTCAGAAGATGAGCCCTAGAGACTTCATGGGGACAGAGGGGATCCTGTATGCCGACGAGTGGATCGAGCATATGGAGGAGATCTTCGCTTGGCCAGGATTCCTGCAGACCTTCAGATCGAGGCAGCAGCTAGCCGGATGCGAGATCTTGCTCGCACCTGGTATCAGTCGGACCCCAGGGTGGGGGTACCAGGGCAGACTTGGGAGCAGTTCAGGGGCTTCTTCAAGAAGAAGTTCTTCCCAGATTCAGCAGTCAGAGCCTTGGAGACGCAGTTTGAGAGCTTGGTCCAGGGGAGCCTCTCAGTAGAGGAGTATACGGGAGAGTTTGGCCGTCTTGGCAGGTTTGTTGAGGGGTTGAGCGAGACGGCGAAGGCCCAGAGGTTCGGAAGGGTCTGATCAAGGAAGTCAAGTCCTTGACTAAGGGCAACAGGGATGCCACATTCGAGGAGATTCTGACGGGAGCCTTGTTGGCGGAGGATGATCTTGAGCTTAGGCTCAAGAGGGGGGGGCGAGACCCAGTTGGGGGCAGCAGTAGCGGAGGACCGGCCAAGAGGCCGCACGTTCAGCATGAGTTTCAGCAGCAGTATCAGCAGCCGATAGCCCATTTCCAGCAACAGCAGCAGAGGCCTGTTCAGTATCAGGGACAGAGACAGTTGCAGTATCAGCAGGCACCCAGGCAGCAGCAGAACTCTGTGTGCAACTTCTGCAAGAAGCAAGGACATGGGTGGGACGACTGCAGGAAGAGGCTGGGTATGTGTTTACTTTACGGATCAGTGGAGCATCAGTGTAGAGAGTGTCCCAAGAACCCGACACCATTGGCTCAGGTAGCACCAGGAGCAAGAGCTTCGGCAGGGCAGCAGAGGGGACCACCATTGCAGACTCAGCAGCAGAGGTTCGTCCAGCATCAGCAGCAGGCCAGGGGAGGCCAGCCAGGACGAGCTTTCGCCATGACAGCCGAGGATGCTCAGGCCATTGGAGATCTAGTTGCAGGTTCCGTTCTTGATTCAATTCTGCAATTCCTATCTTGAAAATTCAGTTCCATCTATTCCTATCTGCTGCTTCATTTGATAAGTTCGATCTGGAGTTTTTATGATTTAATTTTCTTCTGAGATAAGTCGTATGGGCTAGGTCGCCTCGATTATGAGATTTTAGAATCCTCTAGGGTCATGCTAGCAGGCATAGTGAGGACATATAGTCGGACTATGGACGTATTTCTCGGGTGTGGGAATTTAAGGTTTTCGTTGCCAAGCGCGCGGCAATGCAAAAATTTTAAATACCACAATTCTAGAGGTATGTACCATAGTTGAGGACTCTGTGATTATCGTAGCCTTGCTCACTGGCATGACAGAGATTCTGAGTATCATGGTTTTGGACAGACGCATATGATTATCTGACGGTATGATTGAGACTCTGATTGTGGGGTGTTTGGCCTAGAAGGACTACTACCATTTTAATTTCGAGGACGAAATTCTTCTAAGGTGGGTAGACTTGTAACACCCAGTTTTCTAAAAAGGGTAATTTTGAAATTTTGTATTTTAATTATTTAATTATGATATTTATTTAATAAAATGATTTTTGGTAATTTTTAATCATTTTTAAACCATTTTAAATCATGACTTATATTTTGGTGCATTGACTAGTGTAGCCTTAGAGATTGTTGACCTAGAGCCTAGTCATGTGATAGGATGTTTGATTAGTACATTTTAGCCTAGAGGATACTTTGGTCATTTTAGGATTTATTGGAATTTTTGAGAATTTTTAGAATTTATTTTGGAATTGTTTGATTGAAGGTTGACTAGGTTGACTTTGACTAGCTTTGACTTTGTGACCTAACCCTAGTTAAGTTAGACTTGACTAGATATGAGATCCTAGGTTAAGTTAGGTCAACCATACTCTAGTTAGTAAAAACAATTAAGGATATTGAGTTTTGAATAGAAAGATTTGACCACAAGTCATGACTTGTGATTTTTAAGTCATTTGTTTAATGACTAGGCCCAAAGCCCAAGACAAATTCCTAAAACCTAAGCCCTAGACTAAGTGGCCAGCCACCATATCATCCTTGGGAACAACACCCTATAAATATTCTCCTAGTTTTTAGGGTTGCCTCTTCTTAGGAAAGCTCAAGCTTGAGGAAAGGTTTGTTTCCTATTTTAATTAATCCCTAGAACTCCATTTCTCTTCCTTTTCATTCTAATCTCTTCCAATAGGTTCTAATACCTCTATTCTTGCTGTCATTGAAGTTTCATCTCAGTTTGTTGTGGATTTGTTGGATTGGGACATCAAGGAGAAAAGCTCTAGAGAAGGGGTTTTTCTTGAAATTTCAAGTATAGGTAACTTCCTCATTCCTTAATGAAATTTCATTTTGTCTTCATCATTAGGAAGCCCTAGGGGTCCCCGAAGTGTATGCATTGGTGTTGTGTCGGGTTTCATGAGTTTTGTGTCCATTTGGACACGTATCAAGGTTGTGGCCTAGGTGTTTGTAGAAATGCCACAGAGGATTCAATCTTCGATTTTTGTAGAACTAATTACATAGGTTTGTAGATCTAGGTGAGTGTATGAATGTTTGTGAAGGATGTTTGGTTGTTTTGTGTCTGTGTCGGGTGCTTTTTGGGTTGGACACGGCTGTTCACACACTGGCATGTTCCTGTTCAGTCCCTTGCTACTCGAGGGGTCGTACTCGTTGGACACGGCGACTCGGGTCATGCCACTTGGCGTGGGCCAAGGGGCAATGACTGACATAAGATCCTCCAAGTTGGAGACGATCTCGTGCCGTGTCGGACACACTTGACCCCGCAAGGGGATTCCACAGCACTATGCACGTGAAATTAGGGGCTCGGACACGCTCATTTCAGTCACGACACGAGACGTTTCGACCAAATTCAGGGTGACACGTAGGTAGCTGGGTCCTAGGCGAATCTAGGTGGTGATCACGAGATCTAGTTTGGCCTACGAGACGAGCACTACACTCGTGCACATCACTGACTGACTGTGCGTGTCTGTGTGACCTGTTTTGGATTTATATTGTTTGGACACGTTGTGTCCTGATTTTGGACACCATTTTGGTGTTGTGACACGTGCCTATATGGTACATTGATTACCTACCTCAGTTTCACCATTTGGTTGTGAATTTAGTGTGGATTGGGGAAAATTTTCCAATCAACTGATACTTCATGTATTAGTGAACACTGTTCTCTTTTTCCAGTTTTCCTAATGATTACTAACATTGTTAGTTAGAGTTTAATTGCTAAATAGCTAGTTATCATGTTAAAGTTTATGTGTGTAGTATGATTTTGGATATTGATGATGAGTCTTAGGTGTTAATAATTCTTTATTTCCCTGTCAATCCTATTCTTTTATAACTAACTGCCAAGTTGTAATGTTAAAACCTGAGAAACCCCTTAACATACTACCTGATGCCTGAGATAGTTCAAATTTGAAAAACTGAGATTCTCTCCTTAGTTCAATACCCTAACTAGTTTCCATTCCCTTTTCTTAATTGTTATGATACCCTGATTATTGCCTTCCCATGTTGTTTTCAGTTTTCCTGCACAACCTGAGAAATGAGTTGGCACCTATTGCATTGATGTTGGACCTTGGCTTAAATAAGAACTAATAGGAATTGATGGGGATTTTGTTCTTAACTGCCATAATCTGAGATTTAGTTCTTTAACCTGAAAATGTGTTAATTCCTGAGTATATATATATATGTTGAAATTCTGAGATTTCCTAATTGTAATTCCTGAGATTTCCACTTGTTTAAACCTGAAAAACTGAACCTTGTTGATCTCAGGTTTTCTTAGTTCCTGGAACTAGAAAACCTGAGAATAGATACTCCCTTACACAACCATTTCCTGCATATTTCATATCCTGTCATCAATGGCATGACCACCACAGCCTATTACCTGTCCAATGACAGCCAATATCAGTCCACTCTATCTTTCCAACCTTCAAAACCTGTCTTTAACTATGCCATTTCAGGCCCCCTAAACCCAGCTAAGTGACAGTCCCAAATCACCTTGGGCTGTACACAACCAGTCCCCCATCTTACATATACCAACCTGTGAAGCCAGCACATATTAGCCCCAAACACCCCACCATAGCAGCCATGTTAACACCCTCACAGTTATACACTAACACCCACTGTTTCTTCACTGTTGTCACACATATATTTTATCCACACCTTGTAAATTGCCAAGTTTCACACACACTCATCTCTCTCACACCATTCACTGTTCATGCTCACATTCCACACACACCTTCTTTCTTGACACTCATGTTTATGACACACATACACTTGGACACATGTACTTGTGTCCCCCTCTCTATACACATGTATATATGTGTGATATCATAGTGTGTTGTATGTATTCATATGTTAGCCTATAGGTATATATTCTAAGTTATTTTGAATATCCATATCAATGTGTGATTCCTATTAGCTTATACAAATAGATATATGTATTCTCTATTAGATTGTGTGATATATATATATATGTGTGTCATATGTATGGATGTTTTGTAGGATTATTAGGCATGGTATTGCCTTGGCCTATGGCCTAGTCTTTCAGCCTATGGCATCCTTGTGTGGTCTTGGCATATGGTAAATATGCACATGAGTGGTCATATAGACTTGTATGGTGTTACTTGCTAGGGTAGACTAGTTTAGACTTGGTTAGACTAGTTTGACCTAGTTTGACTTCTAGGGTTGACCAGAGTTGACCAAGAGTTGACTTTAGCCTAGATTGACCTAGATTCATGTAGAATGCATATAGAACTTCAGTTTACCATTTTTAGACTTGTTGTGACTTGTGCTGTTCTATAGGAGACAGACACCACTCCTCGGACAGTATATTCTCTTCAGACACTCAGGATATCAGGCGAGTACATTCTCTGACCGTTTCATACTTGTATGGATTTACATTCTTGCTCTAGATTACTGTACTTGATGCTGACACGACTGTATCACGGATTGGTACTATATGGATCTCCTTTTGGGATGTTATCCCCTTGTATTCACTAGATACATATTGTGATGTGCGTTTCACTTCCATATTGTATTTATTGAATACCCATATCCTTGTATACTCATTGTGCATATTGTACTCTCATTATCACATGAGCCCAGGATAGACTTGTACACTATTGTATAACATTGTACATCCATTGTATAATTGTACACTATTGTATAAGATAACGTAACTGGAGTAGATCCTTGTGTATTGATTGGGGAGGGGGAGTAGAATTGGTTATGTACTCAAATCCTATTGTACAACATTGTATAACTATTGTATATGTCTATTGTACACCCACGTACAATGGAGTTACCATTGCATTTTCCTAGCCCGTTTACATAACCAGATTGTACTCTAAAATCACATGTTCCTTACAGTTCTTACTTATCGTATTTAGATATTTCCTGTTATCAAATCTCTACTGTTTTCATATATCTTTTCTTTCAGCGTTTCATGTACTTTACTCTATTGCATGCTTTATATTTCTAACTCGATATGAACTGCGTGAGATGTTTTGTGCTCGCTCCCGTCCTGACTGGACCTGTTGAAAATTTTACAGAGGATGAGGATGAGGCCTGCATAGACACCTACTATGGGACAGCTGTAGATGACATGTGTGACCCAGATTTCCAGCCTGATCCACTAGCTTAGAGACTGAGGCTCCCTAGTCTAGGTTTTACTATTTCTGTCTTCTGAGATCTGATTGTATATTCTTTCATTTCAGTTTTAGAGACTTGTATTGAGTTGGATGTTCAGTTTGTATGGAGTAGACACTTAGACTCTTTCTCTCTGATTGTATCCTGTGGATCTTTTATTCCAGTATCTATCTATCTTTTATTTTCATCATTCTGCCTTAGATGTGATTGAGACTGTATATTGTTATGTCACCTCCATTCGGAGTGTATATACTGTACAGGTACCTTTATATTGTTAGATGATTGACTTAGGACAGCGTTCTACCCCGACACTGCGGCGTAGGCTGGACGTTGTTACGTTCTCGTACCCTCACAGTGGGTGCGGGTCGTGACAAAAAGTCCCTTTCATGTGCACAGGAGCAATTAGAAAAGATATAGCCGCACACTCCTTTTTGAGACTAGAGAGAGAAGAGAGAGAGAGAGGAGAGAGAGAGAGAGAGAGCTCTTTCAACTTCTACTTGATAAATGGTTGTGATGTGAATAAATGAACCAAACCGGTATAGTACAACCCAATGAACCCGTACCCAACCGGCCAACCCTAATTATTTAACAAGGATTTGGTTCGGTTCGGATCGGTTTAGACGGTTTTTGGCATAACCAAACCGTGAACCGAACCGAATCGGTCGGTTTTGAAAAAATTAAAGTCGAACCAAACCAACTGAACCATCGATTCGGTTTAAAACCAATCGGTTCAGTTTGGCTTGGTTCGATTTGGTCGGTTTGACTTAATTGTGCACAGCCCTAGCTGTAGCCCAATGCAACCCAAAAATAATAAGCAATTTTTTGTTGTTTGTAAATGATATGTAACTTGGTACAACTGAACCTGTAGTCTAGTACTCCAAGTTTCCAATGAACCGTGTACACAATCCCATCTCCAGTATGGGGTTTCTTTCCATTGTACTTACTATTTTGCAATCAAGTTGGTTCACCATCATTTGTTATGGGCTATATTGGGAACAATTGTGTCAGATTTTGTTTGATTTGCTCTGCTTTGTAGATGTGATCTATAGTAGCAGACAAACCACTGTTAGTTTATTTATGCAACAACTTTGTAATTATTGCAGATTTTTTTTTTTGCATTTCCAGTATCTGAGGGACCAGAAACAATTAATTAAAATTCAACCATGTAAGTTTCTGATTCAAATGGTCTTGTGTTATGAAGGTTTATTTGGTACTTTGAGTTCATCCCTATAGGAATAACATTTGTATATGGAAAATCAAGTGTTAATCTTTATAGTTATCTGCTTGAAGCCTATTGCAAATTTACCTGACAAATAGGTACTATTTTCTACAAGCTGGTTTTATATATCTTTTCAGGTTGCTTGGTTGTTCAAGGAAGCTGCTCAATTGCCACTGAGGATGCAGATGTTTATACCTTACTTGGTGCCTAACAACTTGGAGTGCAAGAGTTCTTTTTCCTCATGATTTTGGCTTTCCTTTTCTGATTCTTGCTTCCTAGTATTTATTATTATTGAAATGCATAGTATCTTTAGAACAGATGGAAGCAATTATATTTGGTGGAAAATTGTCAATAAGTAAACATTACCAAATTTTAGCCATATTTACAAAAAAAACTCCGTCGAGTCATCGAACTTATAAAAAAAAACTCTGCCAAATTTTTGGCATAAATTTTTAGAACCTTATAGTAACTATTAGCTAGCACACCCTACTCCAAAATAATGACTCCACCCTCTGGCTTCAACTACATATGGTGTTCTCTTATCGATCTCACTACTATACCGATGGTGGCTATCTAATCGCTTATTCCTCCGGCGTCGAAGAAAAAAACCATAATGAAATACAACTACTTACTTTGACTATTTTGCTGTGTTTGTTAGATAAAGAGAAAAAAATAAACATGTAATAAAACACATTAATCCTTTATTTTATTTTTCTTTCCAGATGCTATTCTCTTAGGGTGCGTTTGATTGGACTTTTTTTCCATGGAAAATTTTTCCATCACAAATTTTCCACCAATGTGTGTGTTTGATAGCCTATATTTTCCATGGAATTATTTTCCAAAAATTCTTCATTTTCCACATTTTCTTCTAAAAGTGTGGAAATAATTTCTAGCCCAGCCCATAAGAAATGAATTCCATGGAAAATATATATCCCCCCTTCTCTCTCTCTCTCTCGATTTCTAGATCACTCGGGAGAAGCTCTTCCTGCCGAAGAAGAAGAAGCGCTCTCTCTCTCTCGTTCTCTCTCGATTTCTAGGTCGCTCGACTGGAGAAGCTCTTCCTCGTCGGCCGAAGAAGAAGAAGAAGAGGTACTCCTCTATCTCTCTCTCTCTCTCTATCTCTCCCTCCTATAGATCGGATCATCTCTTCCCTCTCTCGATTCGAACATCTCTCTCCCCTATCGAGATTTGGGTACCGTTGGTGGCAGATGAGATAGGAGGCGACCGGAACTGGTGAGTGTCGGCCATTCCACCTTTTCCTCTTTTTTGTTGTGTGGTCGTATGGCTGTGGTGGGGGTGGTGTTGAATAGTGAGGATGGGGGTGGCTGGCCGGTGTTGGCCCTGGTGATGGTGGTGTCGTGGGCTGCAGAGAGGAGGAGATGGCGGCGCTAGGTTGGTTGGGAGATGGCTGGAGCTAGGAGCACAGTTGGGAAGCGGAGGGGGCGGTGATGGTTGTAATAGTTGTAAAGAACAATTATTGGATGCGACGTTCGGGTCGAACCCAAGGCCTACACTCGGCTGACACGGAGATGAGATTTCTGTACACAGACACTTCATCACATTAGTGTATTGGCGAAACGTCGACGTCGACAACAACGACAAAGATCAAATGATTCACTGTGTTTAATCGATTTGGTTTATTGGTTTATTCGATTTATTTGGTTGGATATTTCTATTGTTTAATGTATCGGATTCAAAGTCAGAATTGTGGTTTAACTATATTAAAATATGCTAATAATGTAGAATCGAATGATTTTGACTTGCTATTAACTCTGATTTTGTGTTAGAATGGCGAGAGTACCGAGGCAAATGCAACTTGTCGCTGTGTTTTGGACGATGATGATGCAAGCAGTGGCGATCTATAGTACTATGATGCACCATCATTTTACCCGACGTCTCACAAGGCACCCTCATCGTAATTATAGAGCTGAGAGAGAGATTGCATTGAATCGAATGTTCGGCTTGAGTGATAGGTATGCCATGAGATGCTTCGGATGAAAATTTGTGCATTCCAACGATTATGTGGTCGCTTACGTGGTTACGGTTTAGCCGATAGCCGGTTTGTGCGAGTTGAAGAACAAGTGGCTATGTTTTTAAGCACAGTTGGCCACGACCATCGTAGCAGGGGGGGCTTATACCTTTTTCAGGTCTAGCCAAACTGTGAGCCACTATTTCCATAGGGTGCTAAATGTATGTCTTGCACTCTATAGGGACGTCGTCGTCAACGCCACTGTCCAGAACTCTCCCTACGATAAGGGTGACGAAGGCTGGTACCATTACTTTCAGGTGCAATGTTTATTTACTATTAGAAAGTTATGTTTTTATTTTTTTAGTTAAAATTAATAGAAAATAGTTTTTATTTTATAGGATGCTGTGGGTGCTATCGACGGTACTCACATTGCTGCAAACGTGCCTGTGCATGAACACCCTAGGTATCGGAATAGAAAAACAAATAATATCTCAAAACGTTTTGGTGGCATGCACATTTGATATGAAGTTTACCTATGTGCTTGCTGGCTGGGAGGGGTCTGCGCATGATGGTCGTTTGTTGAGGAGTGCAGTTCTACGGCAAGGACATAGACTAACGGTTCCAATTGGTATGCTTTACATCTCGTGATTGTTCATAAATTTAACAACTTAACTATTAACATCTAGATGCATTAATAGTTATCTCTAATAATAGGTAAATACTATCTTGCCGATGCGGGGTTCCCCTTGGTTCCAGGCTTCGTCACACCGTATCGGAGTACGCGTTATCATCGTAGAGATATCGTGGGGCTTCTTCCTCAAAATAGCAGAGAGTTGTTTAACTTTCGCCACTCATCTCTCCGTAATGTTGTTGAGAGGACGATTGGCTTGTTGAAGAAAAGATTTGCTTATCTTAGCCACCAACCGTTCCACGATATTGACACGCAAGCGAAGATAGTTCTTGCATGTTGTGCCTTGCATAACTTTTTACGAGTTGATGACAATGATGATCTCTGTGATGAATATATAGAAGGTGATAATTTCGAAAGTGAAGGTGAAGATGAAGTTAACCCTCCACATGTCGATGTACCCGAAGGTGCCCTCGACAATACCCACATCACTGTCACACCTGAAGCTGCGTGGACCAATAAGAGAGCTACGATCGCTAATGATATGGGGATTATAATCCCAATACTTATGTGCCAATTGTTTGAGACATGTAACAAATGACAGTATCAATTTTGTTTCTGAATCCCCTTCTATTATCTAGATATGTTATTGATACCTTTGAACCTTTGAGACATGTAACAAATAACACTAATGTCGTATCTGTATGATACTATTATGTTAGTACCATGCCTATATGTTATTGCTCATATATTTCAATTGCTATTACTTCGATATTGTCATGTAGGTTCTAATCATAGGACTTCCACATGCTTGTATCGTTGATCTGTCCTGGTCCTTCCTTATTGTTTTCTATGTCGTCTTCTTCAGCGGCATTGTTCCTAGACCTGCCGATCAGCAAGACGGAGCACCTCTCGTGGACCAGTCGCAACCTGGAGATCAATCCCCATTCAGGAGTGGCCTCCAGAGTCGTGCCTACCGGAGGAACCACCAATTCAGTCCGTCCAGCCTGCAGAGCCTGATGATGGTACTTTGGCGGGTCTCATCAGGTCCCTATTAGCTTCCCAGGATCGTCGCGGAGATGCCTTGCACCAGGCAGTAGCAGACGCTTTGACCAGAGGAGGTCATCAGGGTAATAGCGCGGCCAACAGCTTCAAGCGCTTGAACCCTCCATTTTTTGACGGCAGCAAAGATGCGATTGCCGCGGACGCTTGGCTTCAGGATACCAAGGTGGTTATGGAAGCTGCTAGGACACCTGAGAATGAGAAAGTGGCGGTCGTACGCCTACAGTTGCTTGACTTAGCTCGCAGTTGGTGGGCAGCGCAGGCCGTGGGATTAGCGGCGCCGGTTACTTGGGCGATGTTTAGAGAAAGATTCCAGACGAAGTATTTTGATGCTGTAGCTCGGTACGACCTGCAGACGAGGTTTACCAACTTGAAGCAAGGAGGCAGGACGGTCGACGGTTATGCATCTGAGTTTTCTAGACTCAGTAGGTTTGTCCCCACCTTGGTGGCAACCGAGTTTGATAGGGCCCAGCGATTCCAGCAGGGGCTGCATTTGGAGATCTTGTTGGCAGTTGAGAAGTTCGAGCACCAGACGTTCGATGCAGTATTGAGGGCAGCTAGGAGGCACGAGTACACCTCCCAGAGGATCGTGGATAGGACCGGAGGTAGGAAGCGGTCCCACAGTCAGATGCACCAATCATCAGCTCCAGCCCCGGCAACAAGGGTTTGACCATTGGAACTCCGAGGCGGGCGGCCTCAGTGACGTCGGTTCAGCATTCAACCCCGACGTACCCGCAGTAGCAACATATAATAAACATGTAATAAAACACATTAATCCTTTATTTTATTTTTCTTTCCAGATGCTATTCTCTTACGTATTGTAAATTTATTGTTTTTCCTTTCGTGTTTAGTATTCTTTGGGTTCAAAACTTGGAGCAAAACAAAAAGGGTTCACTTATTAAACCGGAAGCATCCGGCCGGTTGAAAATACATATACCAAATTAACTTGGACTCATGTTTCCCATCGGAAAAGCCACTTACCTGTATATGGAAGCTTCTATAAACACCTAAGCCTAAAAGTACTCGGTCTCCTAAATTCTCATCCCTTCTCCTATATAAGCCGATAGCTCCCCAAAGAAACAACAATAGAAAAATTAGGGTTTTCTTCTTCTAGGGTTTCTGCTCCCGCCATGGCCACCTTGTGTCACGCCCCAGAACCAGAATACTGGAGAGCGGGGGCAGACATAGCCAGCTACGTATATTGAAATGGATTCCATCTCGCTATACGGTCACGGCTGTCTAGGATACATGAGGGTTTATCTACAAGCCAACAGTCTCTTAAGGTCATGAACAAGCCTAGTGTCTCAATCATAAGCAAGTAAGTAAGAGTCACATGATGTATGATCATTAAATATACAATAAGGCGTCCCAAATATTACATATTCAGCTGATCATGAAGCTAGTCGTTACAAAATGTTAGGACTAGCAAGAGTTTAGTCATACATGATCAACCCTAGGATTTGTCAATCATGTTACAGCCCGTAGGCAGACAGTAAGTAAGTGCAATCGAGCTAAACAGGTGCTCGTCGGCTAAACGCCTCAAAGAATATTTTTACAATAGAGCGGGAGAGCCAAAAATAACCCACTCGTTGCCAGGGTTCCGTCTAGTGACCACCATCTGGCTGGGAAGTCGGTAGATCCTCTGGAGTTGCTCCGAAATCTGGCCACACAAAACCAGCTGGGCCAAACCCCAGAAAGAGCAAGTGCCACAAAGGAGGCTTCACTTAAGAACTAAAACCAGCAATCAGCACAGGAATATAAATATAAATAAAAATAAGGACTGGAATAAAGGAAAACATATCAGGATGATATACGACGAGATAACCATAGAACTATTCAGATAGCCAGGTTACAACCCGTAAACCAAACAAGGACCGGGGTTGTAACCCTTCGTCTGAATGGAGCTTGGTTTCTCACCATTTATCGGTAAAATAAATACAGGCATGCAGGTCGTACAGTGATCTGGAACAAGGTCAGGACAAGACTAGACTGGTTAGACTCCATTCAATCATTTCACGGCCAAGCAAGAATTACGGCTTGATACTTTAACTAACTAGGGTTATCACAGGCCTAGTTACTAACAAGATGCAGTAAGATTATTCTACAGCCACAAGCCCTGCAGACCATCCAGGTCACCCAGGTCGAGAGATTAGGGTTGAATTCAGGTGGGTACATCGTCCAGGAAATGTATGTACCCTTAAGCAGTTTGAAGGGGGCAACACATGACAGTGTGCTGGAAATGTGCCCTACTCGACGGCAGGCTACAGATCCCAAGCGCACCCAGGTAACGGGATTGCTTGTAGCTGGAAAATCTCTTCATGACTAATGTATTAATCTAGTTGTTAACCTTAGTCCATTTTAGTAGGTACTCCTGACCGTGGTACTCAGGAGTCCCCTCCTAGACATGATGCAAGACATGATTGGATTATTTGTATAAGCACAATCGTCCACGGTGTCCAGGTTATTTATACAGGTCATGTCATGTCAGGTAGCCGTCGCAACAGCTTATCAAGATAACATGTCAGGTTTATCATGTCAAGTATACTAGTCAGGAGTGCGCCACGACGGGCCACTATCAGGTCATGTCAGGTTACTCATGTCAAGAGTGCACCACCACGGGTCACTATCGTGTCAGGCTCAGTTATCCTTTACAACATACCAAGTAAAATTATGATTATCAAGTTCAGGACAAAAGGCGTAAGGATATAAAATGGACGTTAAATATCTAATAAAATATCAATATACAGGGCTATAGAAGATCAAGGGTAATCAGGCTACGCTCAAGCCAGGCTACGCTCAGGCTAGCGTACGCTCAGGTCTGCATACGCTCGAGCTAGCGTACCAAAGGGTCCATACACTCCCAATGGGAAGTGTACGCAAGGGTCAGCGTACACAAGGGCACGCTCAAGCTACAGGTCAGCGTACGCTCAAGCTAGCGTACGCTCAAGACACGCTACCAACAGGCAGCATATCAAGGCTAGCGTACGCTCGCTAAAGAGCAGCGTACACAAGTCAGCGTACGCTCGCTAAAGAGCAGCGTACACAAGTCAGCGTACGCTCGCTAAACAGCAGCGTACACAAGTCAGCGTACGCTCGCTAAAGAGCAGCGTACAGCTCAGTGGCGTAAGCTAAAAAGCTAGCTCACTGTTCACTGTCTTCTCCAAATGGCAAGAACAGCAAGAACTCTAAAGTTGAATCTAAGATTCAATTGTCCAAATCTTGGTCAAAACAAGTCCGAATCCAACTTTCCAAAGGTCAAAGTTGGGTAGAATGAAATTCTCTAAAACATGGAACCATCAAAACTTGAAAACAAGCAAGTTTAATAGATCAAAACACCAAAAATCCGAAAATAGCAAAACTCTAGATCTACAAGAATTAAAGCCTTAAAATGGAAAATGACAAGTTCTAATGTAGTTTAGAATCATGAGGAGAAGCTAATAAAACCATCAAAAGGAGTTCTCTTGTGGAAGCAAGTTGCACTTGCCTATGGTGTTCTTGGTTGGTGGAGAAGAGTAATGGTGGGGGAAGGAGAAGTAAATGAGAATTATGGAGGAGAAGAAGGTTGGTGGGGATAATAAAGAGGGGGGGTTGTGGTGGAAATGAGGAGACATAGGCTAAGGTGTTCCACCCTTGGCCCATGATGAACCAAGCATTGGGCCGGCCGAACCAAGCCAACCCAAACCGAGAGTTAAACCAAGCCGAGAGCTAAACAAGAAATAATACAAGAAAAGACACGTACACGTATTTCCAAAATACGTAATACGAACCACAGGCATTACAACTCTACCCACCTTAAAAGAATTCCGTCCTCGGAATTTAATTAAGAGGCTAGAGGGACAAGAACAAGCTACACTATTCACAGGCAATTATACTAGGCAATCAATCAATCAGCAAGCAAGGAATTGATGGCATGAGGCATAAGAAAGACATTATACCTCACGAGTCAAACAAGTCGGGATATCGTGATCGGATATCATCCTCACGCTCCCACGTTGACTCCCCCAAAGTGATGACCCCAAGCAACTCGGACTAACTTAATAGTCTTGTTCTTGAGGATCTTCTCTCTCCGGTCCAATATAGACACGGGCCTCTCCTCATACGAAAGGTTGGTACCAACAACCAATTCTGAATGATCCAGGATGTGGCTCAGGTCCGTGATATACCGTTGTAATTGGGATACATGGAACACGTCATGCACCTCGCTTAGCGACGGCGGAAGAGCGACGATAGGATACATCTCCTACTCGCTCCAGAATGTCGAACGGCCCTATATACCTTGGACTAAGCTTTCTCCGTATGTCGAAACGATTGACGCCACGGTTAGGCGAAATCCTCAGGAATACATGATCGCCGACCGAGAACTCGAGAGGACGCCGATGAGAATCGGCCCAATGGCGCTGGCGATCTTGGGCAACTCGAAGATGATCTCTGACTCGCCTGACCACTTCAACTATCTGTGCAATCATTTCTGGACCAAGTATCTGCCTCTCTCCAACATCATCCCAGGCTAACGGGGATCTGCACTTCCTGCCATACAGTGCCTCGAACGGTGCCATCTGGATACTGGCCTGGAAACTATTATTGTATGAGAATTCTACCAGGTACAAATGATCTTCCCATAAACCACCGAAGTCAAGTGTGCAAGACCGCAACATATCTTCAAGAGTCTGGATCGTGCGCTCCGACTGGCCATCCGTCTGCGGATGATATGCTGAACTGAACTGGAGATGAGTTCCCAAACTCTCTTACAAGCTACGCCAAAAGTACGACATAAACCTTGAATCTCGGTCCGAGGTGATACTGACTGGCACTCCGTGCAATCTGACAATCTGCCTGAGCTACATCTCTGCTAGCTGAGCCGTCGACTGACCAACTCTAAACGGGAGAAAGTGCGCTACCTTGGTAAGCCTAACCACAATGACCCAAATAGCATCTCTACTAGCTGGGGATCTAGGTAATCCAGTCACGAAATCTATGGTCACATGTTCCCACTTCCATTCTGGAATCGGTAAGGGCTGAAGAAGTCCAGTCGGTCTCTGATGTTCGGCCTTAACCTGTTGGCAAACCAAACACCGAGAGACAAACCGAGCTATCTTTCGCTTTATGCCATTCCACCAGAAGTGCTGACGGATATCACGGTACATCTTCGTACTGCCAGGATGGATGGAATACTGAGAACTGTGCGCCTCTGACATGATCTCCTGTCTGATATCTCCACTGGGTACACAAAGACGCTTACCATGCCTAAGTGTACCATCCTCATGAATATATAACTCTGGTCTTCGTCCTGCTTCACACTCTGTTCTGAGTCGCTGAAGCTTGGAATCTGCCGACTGCGCCATCCGGATCCTCTCGACTATAGTGGACTGAACTCGCATACTGGCCATCAAGGCCACACTGGAAGGGAGAACAACTTCAACACCCATCTTCTGGAGATCTACTAACAGCTCTGGTTGTGCTGTTAGAAAATAAACTTCCGCTCTCCTGCTCAATGCATCTGCTACGACATTGGCCTTCCCAGGATGATACTGCAGGTTGACATCATAATCCACAAGAAGCTCCAGCCACCTCCTCTGACGCATGTTAAGATCCTTCTGGGTGAAAACATACTTCAGGCTCTTGTGGTCGGTGAAAATCTCCACCCTATCTCCGTACAAGTAGTGCCTCCACAACTTAAGTGCAAACACCACTGCTGCCAGCTCTAAGTCATGGATTGGGTAATTTCTCTCATGATCACGAAGTTGCCGTGACGCATAAGCTATTACCTTCCCATGCTGCATCAGAACACATCCTAAACCTCTGCCTGGAGCATCACAGTACACTGAGAATCCTCCGGTCCCATCTGGAAGCGTGAGAATAGGAGCTATTATCAGGCCTATTTTCAACTGCTCAAAAAACTTTGACACTCTACTGTCCAAGCAAACTGTGCATCCTTGCGGGTCAACTGGGTCAATGGCGCTGAAATTCGAGCAAAGTCTGAAATAAATCGCCGGTAATAGCCAGCCAATCCAAGGAAACTGCGAACTTCTGCAACGGTGCTGGTACTGGCCATGACTCAATAGCTACAATCTTCTGGGATCCACTTTTACTCCTCCTCTGGTGATGATATGACCCAAGTACGAAATACGATCGAGCCAGAACTCGCATTTACTGAACTTGGCATATAACTGGTGCTCTCTGAGGATCTGAAGAACTATACGGAGATGCTGCTCATGCTCCGCCTCACTTTGCTGTAGACCAGGATGTCATCCAAGAACACGATCACAAACTGATCCAAGTAAGGCATGAAGATGCGATTCATGAGGTCCATGAATACTGCCGGCGCATTGGTCGCCCCAAAAGGCATAACAAAGAACTCCCAATGCCCATATCTCGATCTAAAAGCTGTCTTCGGGATGTCCTGCTCTCTGACTCTGATCTGATGATAACCTGAGCGCAAATCAATCTTCGAGAATACTGAAGCCCCCTTGAGTTGATCAAACAAGTCATCTATCCTCGGAAGAGGGTATCTGTTCTTGATTGTCACTGAGTTCAAGGTACGATAATCAACACATAACCTGGACGTACCATCCTTCTTTTTCACAAGAAGTATCGGGGCTCCCCAAGGCGATCCACTAGCACGAATGAATCCCTTGGTTCTAAGTTCTTCAATCATCTTGTACAAGATCTCCAACTCTGATGGCGCCATCCTGTAGACTCTTTCTGATACTGGGGCTGTCCCGGGAATCAAGTCTATAGTGAACTCGATCTCCCGCTCCGGAGGCATACCTGGAAGCTCTTCTGAAAAAACATCTGGGAACTCATCCACTATCCTGGGCAACTGAACTGCTGCTACTGCCATTCGCAATATCGGAGGAGAAGGCTCAACCTCACATCGAGAGAAAGAAAATACTGGCTCTCCTGGAATGCTAAAAACAACCCTACCAATATGGCAGTCTATTCTAGCATACTGGTTCCTCAACCAATCCATCCCTAAGACCACATCATAATCGGCCATCGGGAACTCTATCAATCTAGCAGGGAACTCTCTACCGCTAACTATGATCCGACACGAGGAAAACACTCTATCTACTCCCACAAGTCTGTTACCAGTAAGTATATTGAGCCTTACTGATAATGACTCGGGCTCCAATCCTACCCGTGTCGCGAATCGTGCAGACATAAAAGAATGCGATGCACCAGAATCAAATAAAGCTGAAGCTGGAAAGGAGTTGACGAGAATAGTACCTGCCACTACCTCACCTGGTGCCAACTCTTCCTCCACGGTCATCACCATAGCCTGACCGTGCCCTCGGGGTGCTGGTCCCCTCTGCTGAAATCCTCGCTGCCTATTCTGACTCAAGGCCTGGGCTTGTGCATACTGCTGGGGGCTCTGTTGCTGAAATGCCTGGGACTGAAGGCGGCAAGGGTCTCGGCAATGGATACTGCTGCTGCTGGACCGGAGCTGGTCCTCTCACCGAAGAGCTAGAAAGGTTGGACGATGATGAACCACCCCTATTCGGGCAGGATCCAACCCTATGGTCTGGTGCTCCACAAGCCATACACAATTCCTGTGCCCTGCGACATTCTGCCACCACATGGCCTGGCTTCCCACAATGAGAACAACCTACTGCGGAAGATTGCTTCTGCTTCTGCTGCTGAGGGTGCGTCGGAGTTGAGTGCTGAACCGACATTACTGAGGCCGCCCGCCTCGGAGTTCCAATAGTCAAGGCTCTGGCTGCCGGGGCTGGTACTGAAGACTGATTCATCTGGCCGTGAGATCTCTTCCGACCCCCGGTCCTATCCACAATCCTCTGGGAGGTATACTCATGCCTCCTAGCTGCTCTCAAGACTGCATCAAAAGTTTGATGCTCGAACTGCTCAACTGCCGATAGAATCTCTAAGTGAAGCCCCTGCTGGAACCGCTGGGCACTATCATACTCGGTTGCCACCAAGGTGGGAGCAAACCGACTGAGTCTGGAAAACTCGGCCGCATATCCGTCGACCGTCCTGCCTCCTTGCTTCAGATTTGTGAACCTCGTCTGTAGATCGTACCGAGCTACAGCATCAAAATACTTGATCTGGAATCTCTCCCGGAATACTGCCCAAGCAATGGGGCTGCTAATCCAACGGCCTGCGCTGCCCACCAGCTGCGGGCAAGATCTAATAGCTGTAGGCGCACAACTGCCACCTTCTCGTTCTCTGGGGTCCTGGCTGCTTCTAGAATCACTTCTGTGTCCTGAAGCCATGCATCTGCCGCGATAGCATCTTCACTACCGTCGAAGAATGGAGGGTTCAAGCGCTTGAAGCTGTTGGCAGCGCTGTTACCCTGATGACCACCCCGGGTCAAAGCATCCGTCACTGCCTGTTGCAAGGCGTCTCCATGCCGGTCTTGGGAAGCTATCAAGGTCCTGACGAGTCCTACCAAAGTACCGTCATCAGGTTCTACAGGTTGAACTGGCTGGACTGGTGGCTCTCCGCCAGAAGGCACGACTCTGGAGGCTACTCCGGAATGCTGGGCTTGATCTCCAGGTTGCTGCTGGTCCGCGGGAGGTGCTCCGCCTTGCTGGTCGGCCGGTCAGGTACTATGCCGCTGAAGAAGACGACATAGGAAACAATAAGGAAGGACCAGGACAGAGCAACGATACAAGCATATGATCAGGACAAGAATCCAGGGATTCAGAAGATACGAACAGAGATCAAGGACGAATACTGATTGAGACATCTATTCGGTAAACCCTCACATATCTTGATTTATAAGACCTGCATGGGCCACCACTTAAACCATGTCACGCCCCAGAACCAGAATACTGGAGAGCGGGGGCAGACATAGCCAGCTACGTATATTGAAATGGATTCCATCTCGCTATACGGTCACGGCTGTCTAGGATACATGAGGGTTTATCTACAAGCCAACAGTCTCTTAAGGTCATGAAAAAGCCTAGTGTCTCAATCATAAGCAAGTAAGTAAGAGTCACAAGATGTATGATCATTAAATATACAATAATAAGGCGTCCCAAATATTACATATTCAGCTGATCATGAAGCTAGTCGTTACAAAATGTTAGGACTAGCAAGAGTTTAGTCATACATGATCAACCCTAGGATTTGTCAATCATGTTACAGCGCCCGTAGGCAGACAGTAAGTAAGTGCAATCGAGCTAAACAGGTGCTCGTCGGCTAAACGCCTCAAAAGAATATTTTTACAATAGAGCGGGAGAGCCAAAATAACCCACTCGTTGCCAGGGTTCCGTCTAGTGGCCACCATCTGGCTGGGAAGTCGGTAGATCCTCTGGAGTTGCTCCGAAATTTGGCCACACAAAACCAGCTGGGTCAAACCCCAGAAAGAGCAAGTGCCACAAAGGAGGCTTCACTTAAGAACTAAAACCAGCAATCAGCACAGGAATATGAATATAAATAAAAATAAGGACTGGAATAAAGGAAAATATCAGGATGATATACGACGAGATAACCATGGAACTATTCAGATAGCCAGGTTACAACCCGTAAACCAAACAAGGACCGGGGTTGTAACCCTTCGTCTGAACGGAGCTTGGTTTCTCACCATTTATCGGTAAAATAAATACAGGCATGCAGGTCGTACAGTGATCTGGAACAAGGTCAGGACAAGACTAGACTGGTTAGACTCCATTCAATCATTTCACGGCCAAGCAAGAATTACGGCTTGATACTTTAACTAACTAGGGTTATCACAGGCCTAGTTACTAACAAGATGCAGTGAGATTATTCTACAGCCACAAGCCCTGCAGACCATCCAGGTCACCCAGGTCGAGAGATTAGGGTTGAATTCAGGTGGGTACATCGTCCAGGAAACGCATGTACCCTTAAGCAGTTTGAAGGGGGCAACACATGACAGTGTGCTGGAAATGTGCCCTACTCGACGGCAGGCTACAGATCCCAAGCGCGCCCAGGTAACAGGATTGCCTGTAGCTGGAAAATCTCTTCATGACTAATGTATTAATCTAGTTGTTAACCTTAGTCCATTTTAGTAGGTACTCCTGACCGTGGTACTCAGGAGTCCCCTCCTAGACATGATGCAAGACAGGACTGGATTATTTGTACAAGCACAATCGCCTACGGTGTCCAGGTTATTTATACAGGTCATGTCATGTCAGGTAGCCGTCGCAACAGCTTATCAAGATATAACATATCAGGTTTATCATGTCAAGTATACTAGTCAGGAGTGCGCCACGACGGGCCACTATCAGGTCATGTCAGGTTACTCATGTCAAGAGTGCACCACCACGGGTCACTATCGTGTTAGGCTTAGTTATCCTTTACAACATATCAAGTAAAGTCATGATTATCAAGTTCAGGACAAAAGGCGTAAGGATATAAAATGGACGTTAAATATCTAATAAAATATCAATATACAGGGCTATAGAAGATCAAAGGTAATCAGGCTACGCTCAAGCCAGGCTACGCTCAGGCTAGCGTACGCTCAGGTCTGCGTACGCTCGAGCTAGCGTACCAAAGGGTCCATACACTCCCAATGGGAAGCGTACGCAAGGGTCAGCGTACACAAGGGCACGCTCAAGCTACAGGTCAGCGTACGCTCAAGCTAGCGTACGCTCAAGACACGCTACCAACAGGCAGCATATCAGGCTAGCGTACGCTCGCTAAAGAGCAGCGTACATAAGTCAGCGTACGCTCGCTAAAGAGCAGCGTACGCTCGCTAAAGAGCAGCGTACACAAGTCAGCGTACGCTCGCTAAACAGCAGCGTACACAAGTACGCTCGCTAAAGCAGCGTACACAAGTCAGCGTACGCTCGCTAAAGAGCAGCGTACAGCTCAGTGGCGTAAGCTAAAAAGCTAGCTTACTGTTCACTGTCTTCTCCAAATGGCAAAACAACAAGAACTCTAAAGTTGAATCTAAGCTTCAATTGTCCAAATCTTGGTCAAAATAAGTCCGAATCCAACTTTCCAAAGGTCAAAGTTGGGTAGAATGAAATTCTCTAAAACATGGAACCATCAAAACTTGAAAACAAGCAAGTTTAATAGATCAAAACACCAAAAATATGAAAATAGCAAAACTTTAGATCTACAAGAATTAAAGCCTCAAAATGGAAAATGACAAGTTCTAATGTGGTTTAGAATCATGAGGAGAAGCTAATAAAACCATCAAAAGGAGTTCTCTTGTGGAAGCAAGTTGCACTTGCCTATGGTGTTCTTAGTTGGTGGAGAAGAGTAATGGTGGGGGAAGGTGAAGTAAATGAGAATTATGGAGAGAGAGAAGGTTGGTGGGGATAATAAAGAGGAGGGAATTGTGGTGGAAATGAAGGAGAAGCATAGGCTAAGGTGTTCCACCCTTGGCCCATGATGAACCAAGCATTGGGCCGGCCGAACCAAGCCAACCCAAACCGAGAGTTAAACCAAGCCGAGAGCTAAACAAGGAATAATACAAGAAAAGACATGTACACGTATTTCCAAAACGTAATACGAACCACAGGCATTACACCTTGAGGAAGAAAAAAAGTAGAAATTGTTAAAGAAGAAGAGAAGGAAGTCGTGGTGAAGATGGTTACGCTGGTGAGCTCCGACGGGGTTCCCTTCAAAGTCGAAGAGTCGGTGATCAGCCTGTCGGGAACGATCAAGCAAATGATCGATGACGGCTGCGCCGGCTCCGCCATCCCCCACCCCGTCGTCTCCTCCTCCATCGTCACCAGCGTCCTTGCCTACTGCCGCAAGCATGCGGACGCGGCCGAAGGAGGAGAGGTTCGGATCTGAAGGAATAGGACAGAGAGTTCATCAAGAGCTTCGACGTCGTCCACGGGCTCTACGAGCTCCTCCTGGCGGCGAACTACCTGGATGTGACGGGGCTGAAGGACCTGATCTTCGACACGGCGGTCGGCCTGATCACGGGGAAGACGGTGGAGGAGATTTACGAGACGTTCGGCATCAAGAACGACTTCTCCGCCGAGGAGGAGGAGGCAATACGCAGCGAGAACGCGTGGGCTTTTGAGTGAATACCATAAATTTATAAGAGAAGCTATAAATTTAATTTTTACAAACTTTTAATAAATTAAGGGTAGATTACCTTGTAAAAGTTTGCTTGACAATTACAATTTTCATGCTTTAACTTATTACTATTTCTTAGTTTTTGCTTTCGGTTTTTTAGTACGAGAAAGTTAAAAGTAAACAAAAACTTTCCTTTAATGGTTTTTTTACAGTCGAGAAAGTGTTTTTTTGACGGTTCTTCATGTCATTTAGATTAATACCTTTTATTTATTTATTTTATACGGTTATATTTTTTAAATTGTTTAAAACCGTCAACTTTTTTTGAAACAAATGTCAATTGAAAAATAAAGTTTAGTCGACGGTTCTTGGAATACGGTCGCCATTGAAAAGTCGTCATCTGTTGTAAATATGGATAATTCACATTATTATTTGGTGTACATAACTTATGTCTTTTGGTTATCCATAACCTATGACATTTGGTTATCCATAACTTATGATTTTTAGCATTTCTTCCTTAATTATCATGCTGATGTTAAACCTCCATTGTAAGCCTATATAAAGGGCTCTTCTCAAGATGATTGAGACAAGTAAATGAAGAAACAATTTCTTCCATTTTTCTATCTCCATTTCTTTGCTTTACAATACATATACTTAGATACATGCATATTTTAGTAAAAAATGCACGTTTGATTTATGTATTTATAGATCGATTAGAACGTAAGTTTTCTAGATCTACTTTTTTTTTTAGTTTTAAATCTAAATAAGTATTGGACATGTTCACAATTTCATTCAAAATAGAAATTTATGATAATCTATTTAAGATTATGTATAAATTTTATTTCTATATGTTTTCGTATGAACTATGAAATTAATCTAGAATATCTTAAAAAAATTCACTTATTTGGAGTTAGTTAATTTCATTAAATTAGTTCATGTGAATTGGTTATTTCTATTATTTTATTTATTTGAATTCTATAGTGTACTACTTCACATTGTTGATATGTGAATCGAATTATAAAAAAAAAGTACCCAAAATATATTATATAATGATCCCATTGTTGTATATGTGATAAACATAAGATATAATATTCTTTAGTAACATTTTATCATATTGTTGTATATGTGATACACATAAGACATAATATTCTTTGATAGCGTTTTATCACATTATTGTATATGTGATACACATGAGATAATATTCTTTGATAGCAATAATATTCTTTAGTAACATTTTATCACATTGTTGTATATGTGATACACATAAGACATAATATTCTTTGATAATGTTTTATCACATTGTTGTATATGTGATACTTCTTTGATAGCGTTCTACCACATTATTGTATATGTGATACACATAAGGTATATTCTTTGATAGCATTTCATCACATTGTGGTATATGTGAAGTTTTGTAACCTTTAAAGCGCTTATCAATTTTATTATTAATTTACATCTAATATAATTATTTTTTGTCATGTAGATGTCGAATCTTGTAAAGTTTGAATTCAAAGCTCTTGATGTGAGCAGAGATAATTATTTATCATGACAATGGATGCAAAGTTGCAATTACAGTCCAACAAGTTTGATGGTACTATTAAGAAGAAAAATAAAGAAAGTTCTAAAGCCAAGGTCAAGACTTTGATTTGATTTTTCTACGACATCATATCCTGATGATCTAAAGACAAGATATCTATGTGAGGATGATCCATTGAATTTGTGGACATCTCTAAATGATAGATTTGATCACCAAATGATGGTAATCCTTCTGACTGCTCAAACTGAATGGTTGAATTTAAGATACCATGATTGTAAAAATGTTAAATAATATAATTGTGCTCTGTTTAATATTGTTCCTCGCCTTAGATTGTGTGGAGAAAAAGTAACAGAGAATCAAATGATTGAGAAAATTATCTTCATTTTTCATGCAAGTAATGTGCTTTGTACACTACCAAAATAAGTCATATCAGCGACGTAATTAGCGACGCCCACTTAAAACGTCACCAATATTTTTGGTTTTAGCGACGCCTAATTTAAGCGTCACAATACGTCGCTGGTAGCGACATACAGCGACATATTGCGACTACCTATAGTCTTATAAAAATCAACGTCGTTGATTTGTCGGAAAACGTCGCTAGTTTTATCAATTTAGCGACGTTTAGTGTCGCAAAGTTTATAACGTCGCCGGATACTTAACTAATACTGACGCCTTGCGACGTATATAGTGCGTCGCTAATTTCTGCTAAATAGGGTTTCCTCGGTTCCAATTTTCATTTCTCCCCCTCCCCAAATTCTTTGTTCCCGCCCCTCTTTCCCCGACCTCGACGACAGCCCGACCCCGCGAGCTCCTTCTCCTCCCTCCGGCGAGCCCCTCCTCCACCGCGAGCTCCTTCTCCTCCCTCCGGCGAGCCCCTTCTCCTCCTCCTCCTCCACCGCGAGCCCCTTCTCTTCCTCCACCGCGAGATCCTTCTCCTCCACCACCGCGAGGAGACTGAAGGTAAACCCTAACCCTAATTGAGGTGTTTTTCGTGTCCAAAATGGACACGGAGACACATTACGACCATGTGTTCACTGGTACAGTGTGTTCGTGAGGTTTTGGACACTTTGTGTCCATTTGTTGGACACGTGGACACCCCCAAGCTTGCATATATGTATTTCACCTCTGTACACTTAATCCCCTCCTCCTTCACCATCGAACTTGTCCTCCTCCTTCTCTTCCACCACCGTGAGGAGACTGAAGGTAAACCCTACCCTAATTAAGGTCCTGGATGGTGAATCGGTACGTGTAGCTCCCCCCGGGCCTGATTAGGCATTGGGTCACGAACTCGGGTCCGTCTGCCCACCCGGTTCTCATCTGTCGAACTCCATGCCTAATACCAACACGATAAACATTAACATGAATTTAAAAAAGAAAATGAAATCGACTTAGTACAATATGGTGACATTTTTCGATCATTTCATTGGTGTCAATGGTGGTTGGTAGCCTTAGGCATGTATTTTAGCCAAAAAAAAATGCTCGTCTTTCAGGTGCGATAGTAGAAACTTCAAAATGAAATGAGATTTACATACAAGTGTTTATATTTTGGTCAAGCATCATGTTTCTAATTATAAATCAAGGATTTGGTACTGTTGTTCTCGTTGTCATTGTCATGCCTAATTTTGTGAGACAGAAGCAAGCAGTAGAGTAATAACCCTATAGTCAACTTCAGATGATCACATTATATATATATATTTATTGAAAGAAGGTAATTGTGGCGAACGCTCCCACCGGGAATCACCACTCGGACCGCATGCATCTCTTTTAACCACTAGGCTAGAGGTCATTTGCTATATATATATATGGTTCTCTTTGTACAATTGTCTTAATTTAGACAACCCTATCGATCCTCCATACAAGTCTTCCTTCATCTATTTTGTACAATTGTATACATCATGTATGTATGTGTGTCTAGTGGGAGAAAGGGGGAGGGTTAACTAGTACCAGGTATTTGGAGAGGAGGGAGAGTTTATACTAGTATATATAGACTAATATCCTAAAACTTGACTTATATAACTTAGAAATGGCTAGTTTGACCAAGTTGGACTAGTTTAGCTTAGAGTTGGCTCGGTTGGACTATACATAATATATAGACTAATATCCTAAAACTTTACTTCTACACTCAGCCTATATGAAATATTGTAGACACGGGTGATATACCGCCGCGATAATCTCTGACCACCGCACGCACAAACACGCGAAAGAAAAGTTAGCAATACGAAAAAAATGACAGATAACGTAAAATGTTATGTGTACATATACTGCGGAAAGTGTAGACCACATAAACTGACAATTGCATATCATTCACTACCTTGATGTCTATCTTACAGAATTATGGAGCTGAATTGCTATCTGTGGAATCGTACTTGGATGTACAACCGTCATCCTGATGACATGTGCGGTGTGCGGGATGAATTCATAGAGGGTATACACCAGTTCCTGCAGTTTGCCAAGGCGTTCCCTCAGTACATGGACGGTACCAAAATTAAGTGTCCGTGTGTGAGATGTCGTAACTTGAAATATCATCCAGAAGTGGATGTCACGTATCATTTATACTCGAAGGGTTTCACGCCGAATTACTATCAGTGGATCGAGCACGGAGAACTTGTGTCTTTAGCATCGAAGTACGAGCCTTATGTGGATGTCCACAACAACGCTCCTTACGACGATGGATTGGTGAACATGGTTTTCGACACGGCCGGGCCTAGTTTCGATCTGGATGATCATGATGCACCTGAGGAGGCACCGAAACCCGATGCTGCACAGTTCATGGAGTTGCTGGAGAATGCAAGGACTCCATTATATCCTGGTTGTGAGGATCATTCACCATTGGAGGTGGTTACAAGATTGTTGAGCATCAAGTCCGATTTTAACATGTCGCAAGATTGCTACAACCGTCTTATGGAGTTGCTTATAGAAATATTGCCTGAGGGTACGAAGTTGCCTAAAGACTTCTACCGATCTAAGAGGATGGTTAGATCACTCTGGATGGGATACAAAAAAATCGATGCCTGTCGCAACGGGTGCATGTTGTACTACAAAGACGACAAGGATGAAGACGCCTGCAGATTTTGTGGTGTCGATCGCTACAAGGCATGTGGTAGAGGAAGCCTGTCGGTGCCAGGAAGCCTACCTCTTCGATGCACTACTTGCCGTTGACGCCGCGGTTGCAGTGGTTGTTTATGGTGAAGGAAACTGCAGAAAACATGAGTTGGCATAAACGGGAACATACCGAAGGAGTGTTGGATCACCCATCTGATGGAGAAGCATGGAAGCACTTTGATCGAGAGTATCCAGATTTTGCTTCTGATCCGCGTAATATCAGATTGGGTCTCTGCTCCGACGGTTTTACCCCATTCGGACTTTCGGGATCCCAGTATTCGTGTTGGCCTGTGATCGTAACCCCGTACAATCTACCACCTTGGATGTGCATGAAGACTCCGTATATGTTTCTCACTGTTATTATCCCAGGTCCGAACAATCCGAAAAGGAACATCGATGTGTATTTACAGCCATTGATTGATGAGTTGAATCAGCTGTGGGAAGTAGGTTCCAACACGTACGATGTATCTAGAAAACAAAATTTCCGGATACGGGCAGCACTTATGTGGACCATCAACGACTTTCCGGCCTATAGAATGTTATCTGGATGGAGCATGCATGGTCGTCTTTCATGTCCGTATTGCATGGATAGCACTAAGGCTTTCCGTTTGAAACACCGAGGCAAACCGTGCTTCTTCGATTGTCATCGACAATTCCTGCCGAAGGATCATCCGTACCAGAGGAACAGGAATGCATTTCGTGCTGGCATTGTGGAGAAGGCTAATCCCCCGCCAAGGTGGACCGGATACACGATATGGGAAGAGGTAAAAGATTTACCAAGAGCTATTGAGGAGCCTGCTACGGGCTACAAGTGTGACGGATTTGGTCGCACTCATAACTGGACGAAAAGGAGTATATTCTGGGATCTTCCATATTGGAGCACCAATCTGATTAGACATAACCTTGATGTCATGCATATCGAGAAGAATGTGTTTGACAACATAATTAATACTGTAATGGACGTAAAGGGGAAGACGAAAGACAATCCAAAGGCTAGATTGGACTTGTGAAGCCTATATTCTCGAGGAGATTACAAATTTTTGCTCCTCCTATTTTAAACCTCATGTTGCTACGAATAGAACGAGGGCTCCGAGAAATGACGACGGATATCATAATTTAATGATGGAATACTGAAAGTATTCAATGCGTCCGGAAAGCCTTCGGGGAAAATAAAGAGAGATATTTGAATGACGAAGAGCTAAGGGCTGCTCAGTTATATGTATTACTCAATTGCGACGAGGATGAAGTGGAGAAGCTAGAGGGGTAAGTAACTCAGGATGATGAGTTTACGTCATCTCAATGTAATAGTATAAGCTAATATTATTGTACTAATCGGCGGTTGCTTCGTTGTTTTCCAGCACTATAATGATGAGTTGAGGCTGGTTAGACCCTACCTAACAGACGAAGCATTAGAACAAGAAATGAGACGTCATTTTCCTTCTTGGTTGAGCGAATATGTAAGTAGCTCGGTAATTACTGGCCTCTTCTAATGCAACTGCGCAATAAATGACTTATTATCGCTTATTTGATATTCAGGTCGATCGTCTAATTTTACCCGAGATTGAATTAATTAGAACTCTTGCCAAGGGACCAATTACTCTTGTTAAAATATGGCCAAGTTACTGTGTCAATGGCTTTCGGTTCAAGTCGACAAATGCTTCGATCAGAGACAGCTTCCTGGATCTTGATTCCACGAAAAACAGTTGTTTGTGTATCAAGTCTTCGAACTACAAAGACGTCGATCCAGGAAATGATTTCTTTGGCATCTTGCGAGAGATTGTGGAGTTGTCATATAATAATGGCAGAGAACCTGCAAAGATCGTGTTGTTCAAGTGTGAATGGTTCGATCCGATTGAAAATCAAGGTTGGAAAATTGACAAGCATGGTCTTCTGGATATAAACTACAAGCGTAGATATCAAGGCTACGAACCGTTTGTCCTAGCAACTCAGGCTCAGCTCGTGTACTTTACAGCTTATCCGAGACGGAAGCAACGAAGTCTGACTGGTGGGCAGTATGCAAGACTAAAGCCAGAGATACTTTTGATGTTGACGAAAAGCTTACCAGGAGGACGAGCTACCTCTTGTAACCAATATTGTCGATGTGGACTCTACGGAAGTTACGCATTATACGACACATAATGTAGAAGACGTAGAATTATCCGAAAGGAAGACGAAGCCGACGAAGGCGAAGATGAAAGTGAAGATGAGGAGGAAGAGGAAGATGAGGTCGAGAAAGACGAACAAGATGATTATTCTGAAGATGATTGAGAGAGATTACTTATCTGAACTTAGATGTTTCTTCTAGAATACATTATCTGGACTTAGATGTTTATTGTAGAATGTATCATCATATGTTGTCTTGGTTATTATCTTGTCTTTGTTGTACTTTCATATTTCTAGTCTCTATTATTTGTTGTACTTTCATATTTCTAGTCTCTATTATTTGTTGTACTTTCATATTTCTAGTCTCTATTATTTGTTGTATTATTATATGCTGTTATCAGGTATGGCAGGTCATCGCGGAGCGTACCGAAGGGGACAACGAGGTCACTCTCCTCCGGTACTACCTACAGGTACTGCTAGAGGATGGAGTTTTCCTTCGGTACCTCATTCTGGTACCGGCTCTGGATCCTCGTCGCCGATTACTCCTCCATATCGGACAGTAGGTGGGCCTGGTGGGACGACGTCACGTGGGATATCTCCTGGGACGAGTAGTTCCAGGCCTGTTGAGAGTGATCGCCCTCTAGCGTTCCTACTGCTGATACGATATTGGAGACGGATGAGCAGATGGCGGAGGCTGCGGCGACGGCCGAGGCGGCGGCGCCGACGGCTGACCAGCATCATGCAGATGATGCGTGCGCACCTCCGGAGGAGAGGAGGACGGAGATCTGGGCCGACGGTACAAAGTAGGTGTTTTGGTTTATAATTTTTTCTTTATGTTTTTATCATAATTTAACTTTTTTCATGAATATAATATGTTTGTATAGATATCGTCCCCCAGAGGTGCAGAGACGTCTAGGCCACATGCTGAGGCATAATTATGGTGGTGCTTGGATTAACTACTCTGAGGCTCCGGACGAGAGGAAGGCCTTCTGGTTTGCGCGCTTCAAGGTTAAAATATATTTGCTTTTAACATGGAATCATATAATTTTTGTATATTATATATAACTATAATATATTTGGTTTGCGCTCTTCTAGGATATGTTTTTCTATCCACCGCACCGGGCCGAGCTTATCGAGGAGATGTTTTCTGCCGTAGCTGCCAAGCTGATCCGCGACTCTATCAATGATCAGAAGGATCGTGATTGTGCTGGAAAGCCGATCCAAGGTTGGATCACCCCTGATCAATGGAATGCGATGAAGGCTCGATTCGAGGACCCAAAGTACAAGGAGAAGTCGGAGAAGGCCAAGGCGGCTAGGCAACATGCCTCGAAGTGGTGCGGTGGGTCGATTCCGAAGACAGAACATTTCTGTCGTCTGGTATGTCTTCCTCTTTTAGAAATATTATTTTAATGCAAAATCGATAAATTTTTACTAAGATAATATATTTAATTACAGGTAAGGAAGGTCGGTAACGCCGACATGGTGACCGTCTTCCTGGCCCCCCATCGTCGCGACGCTGACCTTATTGACGAGAGGGCCGAGCAGACTTATGTAAGTATTATAATACGTTATCTTAATTTAATACTTCGTGTCAATTTTAATATAACTTAGTAAATATGATCAAATAAATATTCATGTAGTTAGTAATAATAAGTACATTAATTAGAAATTAGAAATAATAAGTACATTAATTAGAAATTAGTAATAATAAGTACATTAATTAGAAATTAGAAGTTAGTAATAAGTACTTTCTAGGCCGAGTATCAGAGGCTGCGGGAACGGGCGGCTGCTAGTGCACCTGATGCAGGAGAGGCCGGTACTTCCTCGCAGCCCACTCAGCTCTGTCGGAGGACGAGCTGTGGATTGCCGCTGCTGGTGGACTCCGTAGGGGTACGTACTATGGTACGGATCCTATGGCGCCCTAGTTGCGACCCGTCCTCTAGGACATCTCCTGCTAGTGTGCATGGTCCACAGCCGTCCCAGGAGTCTGCCCGAGTCTACCAGATGATGGAGTCTCTCCGTGACGACCTGCTACGACGGATCGAGAGCAGTCTCAGCACCATAACGATCCCTGCGCTGCTAGCATTGGATGCGCTCGACCGCGACATTATGGACTCATGGAGACGACTGAGAGACAGAGCGCACCGTTGGAGGGTTAGAGAGCACGGTCATGGAGCTGCAGACAGACAGACGACCATGGCCGAGAGGGTGAGATTGGCGCAGGTCGATGGTCGAGAGCAGTGATAGAATGTTATCTATCATGGATGCATACCACCAGCGACTTGCAGCGTTGGAGCGTGCTAGTCTTCCGGGTGCGCCTTCATCGTCGTCGACTCCGCCGCCTCCACCGCCATCTTCTTCGACACCGACTCCACCGACGTCACTGCCTCCATCGGTATCGATTTCACGTGAGGAGTATGAGTTGTTTGTATCCCTTCGTCGCGG
>JANAVB010035569.1:0-38803 GCA_029216955.1 Iris pallida
TTCCGCTGCTTATGTTATCGATTTGAGATTGTTCTATGTGAACCTGTCATCTTGTCTTGCACGAGCGCAACTCCAGGCTCGTACGGCATCACGCCCCAGCGAGGACGATGATTCGGGTAAATCTAGCGAGGACGAGCGATTTCCCGGGTCGGGGCGGACAGGTCGCCGGGCAGAGATCGGAAGCCGCGGAGAAGGGGGTTTGTGGCCGGGAAACAGCACCGGGACGGGGCTCGGTGCGAGCGCGCGCGAGAGCGCTGGATGGAGGCACGGACGGGGTCGGCCGGTACGGGGCGGCCGGAGGCACGCACGGGTGTGCTGGCCGGAACAGACGGCCGGCGGAGGTGGCTGGAGGAAGCCGGGGGGTCGCGGCTGGCGCCGGAGGGAGTGGGGCCGCGCTGAAGGAAACGGAAATGGGTGGTCGGGTTAGCTCTGGAGGGAAAAGGTGAGAGGGAGAGGAGTTTAGTGATAGGTGCTGGTGAGTAGTTGAGGTGGTGAAGGGGGTTTGTGTTATTATAAGGAGAGTGAAAATAAACGTATAGTAGAGGGGAAAGGGGGAGCAGGAGAATAGGCAGGGGTGGCCTGGTCGTGGGTGACCAGGCCAAACGTGGATTTTGGTTTTATATATATATTTTTTTTATAACTAATATATAAAAATCAGGATTTTAAAAGAGGGAAATAAGAATGGGTTCGGAAACGGGATTAGGTGTTCGAACTCGGGGTCGGAGTCCGGACTCGGGTTCGGGGACAGGGCCACAATAAAAAATCAACGATAATTTTAAAAATAATATTTTCCTAATCTAACTAATAAATAATAATATTATTATTATTATTGTTATTATTAATAATAAACTAAAATTATACTACAGATCAACAATTTATTAATCCTAAAATTCTGGATTTCATAATCTTCCCTCGTTAGAAAATTTCGTCCTCGAAATTAAAGGCAGGGTTAGGGGTTACCTCAAGTCTCTAAAAGATATGGATACTGCTCCCGCATCTTGTCTTCTCGCTCCCAGGTAGACTCGCCTGGTGAATTATGTCGCAATAACTCCTGACTATCGGTGTCACAGAGTTTCGGGTTCTCTTCTCTCCTCTGTCCAATATTGCCACTGGCTTCTCTGGCACTGTAAGTCTGGGTCCAATTTCCAGCTCCGAATGATCCAATATGTGGCTTGGGTCTGGGATGTAGCGTCTCAGCTGCGAAACATGAAAGACGTTGTGGACGCCTTCGAGACTTGGGGTAGAGCCACCCGATAAGCAACTTCTCCAATCCTGTTAAGTATTTCAAAAGGACCAATATACCTGGGCTTAGCTTTCCTGCTCTGTCGAAACGGATGGTTCCTCTGGTAGGGGAGATTTTCATGAACACACTGTCACCTTCTTCGAACTCCAACGGTCGTCGGCTGCTATCGGTCCAATGCTTCTGTCTGTCCTGGGCAATCCTGAGCTTGTCTGATCATCTTTACCTTCTCTACTGCATCAGTCACCATCTCAGGTCCAAGCAATATGCGTTCTCCTACGTCGTCCCAAGCAAGTGGAGTACGGCAACGACGTCCATAGAGTGCCTCGAACGGTGTCATACCGATGCTAGCTTAGTAGCTGTTGTTGTAGGAGAACTCCACCAAGTGCAAATGGTCTTCCCAAGACCCTCCAAATTCCAAGACGCAGGATCTCAGCATGTCTTCTAGCGTCTGGATTGTTCTCTCTGATTATCCGTCCATCTGGGGATGGTAGGCGGTGCTGAACTTCAGTTGCGTTCCCAAACTGTCATGCAAGCTCTTCTAGAAGTGGAGGTGAACCTGGTATCCCTGTTAGACATAATACTTACCGGAACTCCATGAATCCGGTAGATGTGCCGCATGTACAGTGCCGCCAACTTCTCAGTGGATAGACCCACCTTGAAAGGAATAAAGTGGGCTGACTTCGTCAGTCGGTCCACGATAACCCAAATGGCATCCTTTCCTCCTTGGGATCGAGGCAGTCCTGACACAAAGTCCATCGTTATGTGCTTCCATTTCCACTCCGGGATGTCTAGCGCGGCTGCAACAGTCCTGCTGGTCTCTGTCTGCTAGCTTTCACTTATTGACAAATCAAACATCTAGCTACATACCTGGATACGTCCTTCTTCATTCCGTACCACCACACTATAGTACACATATTCTGATACATTTTTTTGGCTCCTGGATGTATGGAATACTGCGACTGGTGTGCTTCTTGCATCAGCTCGTTCCTCAGTTTGCCAGTTGGTACGCACAGCCTCACCGTGCTTCAGTGCTCCGTCGCTGGCGATTGAGAATCCTTCAAGTGTTCCTGCCAGCACTTGATCTCTGAGTTTGCAAAGCGTCTCGTCTTGGGATTGTGCCTCCTTGACTCTGTCCATTAGACTTGAACGCACTTGCAACTGCATCATTGATGAATCAGCTCCTGGAACAATGGCTTCTCTTCCCAGTTTCTTTATTTCCTCTTCGGGCAGTATAATCTCCAGTCCAAGCTTTTCCATGTCCTCCAGCAGATGACGCTCCTTGGTCAAGAATATTGCCATCGGGTATCGACTAAGTGCATCTGCAATAACATTAGCCTTACCCGGATGATGTGCAGGTTGATGTCAAAATCCTTCATCAGTTCCAGCCATCGTCTCTGTCGTATGTTCAGCTCCTTCTGAGTGAAAACATATTTAAGACTTTTGTGGTCTATAAATATTTCTACTCTCTTCCCATAAAGGTAGTGCTTCCATAGCTTCAATGCAAATATCACCGCTGCAAGCTCCAAATCATGCGTGGGATAGTTCTTCTCATGAGTCCGTAATTGCCTAGATGCGTAAGCAATTATTTTCCCGTGTTGTTGAAGAACGCAGCCCAATCCCTTACCGGAAGCATCACTATAAATTGAAAAACCGTCGGTACCTGTGCATAGCGCAAGTATCGGCGCCGTGGTAAGCCTCTTCTTCAGTTCCTCGAATGCTGACTGGCAAGCTTCGACCAAACAAATTCTTCGTTCTTCCTAGTGAGCTTCATCATCGGTTCAGCAATCCTAGAGAAATCCTTCACAATCCGGTAGTAGCCAGCTAAACCCAAGAAACTTCTGATTTCTGCAACTGAACTTGGTGCAGTCCACTTCTCAATAGCAGCTATCTTCATTGGATCCAAAATTCCTTCTTCTGTGACAACATGGCCAAAAAAATCCACTTTGTCTAAGAAGAATTTGCATTTAGATAGCTTACCATAGAGCTTCTCCTTCCTTAAAGTTCCCTAAACTTTCTTCAGGTGCTCTTCGTGCTCTTCCTCGGTCTTCGAGTAGATCAGAATGTCATCGATGAAGACAACAACAAACTGATCCAGATATTCATGGAAGACCTTGTTCATAAGGTTCATGAATACTGCAGGGGTATTCGTCAGTCCAAACGGCATGACCAAAAATTTATACTGACCATATTTGGTGTTGAACGTCGTCTTTGGAATGTCCTCCTTCCTGACCTTGATTTGATGATAGCCAGACCTGAGATCTATCTTCGAAAATAACTTAGCTCCACTCAGTTGATCAAACAGGTCGTCGATCCGGGGCAGAGGGTACTTGTTCTTGATGGTGATGTTGTTCAACGCCCGGTAATCAATGCACATCCGGTTCCATCCTTCTTGGGCACGAACAAAACTGGTGCTCCCCAGGGTGAAGCCCCGTCTCTGATAAATCCTTGTGCCTTCAGTTCGTCAATCTGGTCCTTCATCTCCTTTGTCTCCTTGGGGTTGACTCTGTAGCATCCCTGAGAAATAGGGAAAGAGCCGGGAACTAGATCGATAGTGAATTCCACACCTCGATCTGGCGGGTAGCTCCCCTTCCCGGAAATTTTTGAAATATTTTTTTTTATTTAATTGATTTGAATGGTGATTTTTATTTTTATAAATAATTATTTAGTTAATTATTATGGTAGATGACTTTAGCCATGGTTGGATTTTGGAGTACAAGACGGCTAGGAATCATGGCACGGATAGTGCAGTAGCGTGCCTTGACTAGCGTATTAGCCATGCCAAGGAAGACCCAGCCATAAATGTGCCCTAACTAGGAAAACCAGGCCAAGTTGTGACTTGACCTCTATAAATAATTAATTAGCTATTCATTAATATTATTGACTTTAGGAGACCTAGTTGTACCAAACCAGTCCGGACCGGACCTGATCCAAACCCGGGCCCATGTAGTCATGTAGAGTGTTCAAGAAGTCCAGGTAGATGTATATTGTACCTGCATATATTTTGTACTTTATCTTCAAGGGGTTGACTATATTCGTTATACCAAAAATATTTTATCAATATTATAGTAAATAATTTCCTTAATAAATATGTTGGATTGCAGGATTTATCTAGATTATATATACATGTGTATATATATAGAAATATATTCATAGTGTATGAAAATAGGCTTTTATATGTATATATATAACAATATTATTTTATTTATGAATGTGTGTATATACACTAAGAATTCTATATTGCAAATTAAATATATCTAGAATAGTTATTGTTTAAAATTGTATTCATGGTATATATATATATATATATATATATATATTATATATATATATATATATATATATATATATAAAATATATATATATATATATATATATATATTATATGTATATTATATATATATATATAAATATTTAATATATATATATATATATATCCATTAGTTTATATTAAATATTAGAAATAAGACACATTTGGGCGGGTACTGTTTACGTGAACAGTACCCATGCCTAGCCCGACCTCTGTGAGGGATGAAAGTTAATTTGCTATTAAGAAAATTCACACCACACTAAACCGAATCAAATGAAATCTTTTGCGTTTTAATCTAAGATCGAATCTCCCTTAGATTGACCTAAATACAGGCCAAATCCTAGTTTAAATTACGGAATTATGAAACCACATCAAATCGAGTCTGCTGCATATTTCTACGCCTCCTATAAAAATTTTCGAACACTCAAAAACCCGAATACCAACCCTAACCTAACAACGCCTACTCGAGACCGCCTCCTGACCTACCTGAAGGATGCCTTCCATCCTTGTGCGCCCTCCCAGCCGCCTGCAGCCGCCACGAGATCGCTAGAGGCAGCCAATGCCGCCCATGTCCGACAGCAGGACAGGAAAAGCCCTGTTTTAACTCGGCCAAGCACTGTTCAGGTACTAACTTCACATCCAGATTTCTCCTCCGATACTAGGTTACTTTGAGTTTTGTAAAGTCCCATAACCCAGTATAACCCTCTTGGATTCCCATCAAGGGGATTCGAACACGACAGCTCGACCCTCCCGCGATTTCGACGCAAAGTCGATGGTTTCTGTTCAAAAATAGAGCATAGAATTACTCCAAACCCTTACTTGAGAAGCCAGTTTTTGAACCAATATTAGGGTTTTCGAAAATCTGAATGAAAACAGTCAAAGATATTATATACAAGACTGAAACGCACCTGTTAGATCGATTTCTTGAATTTCATGCATAAAGTTATTCATTATTAAAGATTCACGAAAAACTGTATTTTCAAAACTAGAAATTCTAGAAAACTCTCCGGTACGACGTGCGACCCGCCAATCCGGGCGACGTGGTCACGAACCGAAAGCATCGAAAGGTGCATAATGGCTTCGTGGACGTGGGGCTTTGACGGAAATCAATTGGTCGCGTGTGCGCGACGAATTTGATGCGTATCCGTCGAAATTTATCGTATCGACCTTTGTACAAATTTTCTAATTACTTTGTGCATGTTCATCAGATCGAGACGAAACTTACGCCAACAGGACCGTATCGTTTTTTTGGTCCTGTATACCAAGTTTGGTCTGATTCTGAGACAGTTGATCGGATTGCCGTTTTGTGGGCCCTACGATCCGGTTCAACGAACGATTTTGTGCACGGCCCATGTCATTTCCCGTTCCCAGAATATGTATTTTTAATACATGTACTGCTTTAATATATTTATTTAATATTTATCATGTATTGTTCTGTAATTAAACCCCTTTAATTTTATGATAATTAATTTTCTGCAATTTTATTTCTGTATTTTATTTCTGCTTTTATACTCTGCTTTAGCTATGCTTTGGGTTCGGCTTGGACTGGTTTAGTTAAGTTGGTTCATCATGAACCGAAATAAACCCCCACCTACCACCACCCCTTCCATTTAAAGTCTACCCTTTCTCTCTCTTCATTACTTCACCATTACTCTTCTTACACTTCTTCTTCCTCCATAACTCTTCTCCACCTACTCAGCCGCCAAGGCAAGTACCAAACTTACTTCTTGATGGATCACCATTATTATTGTTCCATCATCTTCCTTACTTGATTTTGAGCCTCTTTAGTACTTAGCATTTTCAATTTTCATGGTTCATTTCTTGTAGATCTAAGTTTAATGCATTTTTGGATTTCTTAGGTTTTGATCTAGTAAACTTTGTTATCTTTAAGTTTTGATGGTTCCATGTCGTAGAGAATTTCGTTCTACCCCATTTTGACCTATGGAAGTTCTGATTTGGGCTTGGAATGAAGGATTTAGAGAGCTTGGAAGCAATGGTTTCCATGGTTCTATCCTTAGAAAATTCGGAGAAGAAGAACAGATCCTGGCCGCATGACAGTGCTTGACCGCATGAGTTTTCATGCGGCAAGTCTTAGATAGCCGCATGAGCTTAGATAGCCGCAGGAGCTTAGATAGCCGCATGGGCTTAGTTAGCCGCATGAGCTTATCTGCCGCATGAGTTTTTAGCTAGCCGCATATGCATGCAGTCCCTCAGCCGCATGGCACTGCATGACCTCTCAGCCGCATATAGGCTTGCACCTATTTCAGCTGCATGGAATTTCCTCTGGCCGCAGGGGCGCAGGTCATCCGCATGAGATATTTCTCAGCCGCATGGGCGCGCGTTGCTTGCAGCCGCATGAATTCAAAACCCGAGCCGCATGAGGCCAGTCATCCGCAGCCGCATGAACTCCCATTATAATTTAGCCGCATAAAGCTTATTTGCATCCAGCCGCATAGGCCTATTCTTTGAGGCCCCATATGAAGTTATTTCCAGACCGCATAGATGGAGCCCGACTTACCTAGCCGCATAAGTAGGCATCTGCCTATGGCTGCCCATAATGCCCTTTTGACTGATTCTATTCCGAGTTGGCATCAATTAAACATAAATTGCTATTTTGGTATTAATTGACATTGATTGACATATGTTACCATTGATTGATTGACTTTGTATTTATTAACATTAATTGTTGTCTTGACATTAATAAACAGGGATTGTTATCCCAATTTAATAATTGATCATGCGTTCCTAGTTGGAATTAAGAGACTGGCTAGTTGTCTTATTAAATTGAATGAATGCACGTTCATATTATGAACTATTGAGATCGACTGGCTGATCCCGAATATTGACATACAGGCACATGCAGGCTTCGGTTTATTTATTTATTAATTTATTTATTTATTATTTTCCACAAAAGCAGTATGTGTACTCTATGGTCAAGGCATGATTATTTCGTGGTTAGTTTTGACTGTTGCGTTACGCTATGTAAAGACCTACAACCTAACCGCACGGGTATCGTTGTAGAGTTGTGCATATCGTACCCCGTACACAAGTACTCATTCTGAATGACCATGATCCACGGCATAGGATTTCACTCAACATAGAGACTATTAAGTTAAATAAAATAATGATTGCATGGAGAGAATGGATTCCCGAGTTCTTACATGGCAGCCCTCTTGGGACTATTAAGTGCCCGACAGGTCGGCTGGTCCCCATAGATACTGCAAATCTGCCACACAGGCAGGGAGCGGAATCTGGTTATATTATTTATTATATATTGTATATTGATGACGGGCGTTCCGCTGGGACTCATCTAATTCATGATTGGTGCCATTGATTTACTGGGTAAACTAGCCTTGCTTACACATAGTAAGAACTGAGGAATCCTCTATTGCATAATTCCAGGATAACTTGAAACTCACAGTAGCAAGCCGTAGTAGTTGCATGGCCGTTTAAATTGATTTGTTTGTGTACTGTCTCAACTCTGATGACTAACTAAGACGATCGGAATATCAGGACATGACGGTCAACTTCTGTCCTTGTTTGGTTGGGAGGTTGGTTCGAAGTGTCGTGATGTGATGTGAATCCCAGTAGCCAGCAGAGATCTATTTTATATGTTTCCTATTACTGGCTTATTCCTCATATCGTGCTTCCTTGCGGTACTTGCTTTAGAGGTCTAACCTCTCTGGTTTAGCATAGCCAGATTTAGAGTCGGTCCCCGAGGATCCAGCTTACTTCTACCTCCAAGATGGTCAATACTAGAGGGATGATCGCAGGAGGACTCGAGTGGGTTCCTTACTTCTCCCTCGTTTTGTTAAATACTTTATACTTTGCCGTTTGGCACCGACATGTTAGTTGGATTATCTTGTACCTACTTTTGCATAATTGTAACTAAGTCAGGCTGCAGCTGATAACAATTGTGTATACTTACTACATCATCTGACTGTGTTTTGTAAAGCCAGATATCAAGAACATTTTGACTGAGCATTTGGGACGCCTTACTGCTTTATCTCACATGTTCTCTATTTCTGTTTCTTGTTTGAATGATTGAGACAATAGATGTGGAGTGACCATAGTAAGACTTTTATGTAATATGCACCCCCTCGTCTTATTAGACAGCATTGATCGTATTATACGGTATTCATCTACCCGTAATACGTAGCTGGCTGAGTCATTCCCCCGCTCTCCAGTATTCTGGTTCTGGGGCGTGACAGCCCACCAGAATCCAACTTTGGATATACGGTTGGGTTCATATCAAAAAACCGAACCTGTTGACATATAGTTTGACGACTTTAGAGACCATTGACTCTGGCACGCTTTTCGGTACAAAGCGGGTCCAACGGCGGACATTATTTTTGCCCAAAATTACTGTTTTGCCCCTGTGTCCAGAATTGGACTTAAGGATAGGCAATTCTAGCTAATTTGACTATTCTGAGAATGTTGACAATGTCTGTTTTAGCTTTCGGAGACAGTTGTGAGGACTTGGACTTCATGGCTTGGCTGTTGACTGTATTTTTGTTGGATCTGCGTGCAACCTCCAGGCAAGATACCTTGCCTCCCTCTACAGTTTATTTACATGCATATTTATATATTATACAGTTTTACTAGTTGATTATTATATGTGATTTGTATCATGCTTGCTAGTATATATATAGCCTTGTTTATAAATAGTTTTGTAGTTCATATTATATTGGTTTTCTCGTGTATCGTGATTGGGTCGTGTCGTGTCATCACTTGTACTTGGACTGAGTCATATCGTGTCATAGGATGAATAAGTCGTAACGGAACTGCTTTACCTTCTTGTTTTGAAATCTTGAAGCTAACCTGCGAGTCCACATCAGGGGCGAGGGTTAGTAGTTAAGCTAATCTGCGAGTCCACATCAGGGGCGAGGGTTTGTAGTTATCTGTCCACACCTGCGAGTCCACATTAGGGACGAGGGTGATGCTAGCCTGTGAGTCCACACCAGGGACGAGGGTTTAGTATATGGTTCACACCTGCGAGTCCACACTAGGGACGAGGGTGATGCTAGCCTGCGAGTCCACACTAGGGGCGAGGGCTAGTAGTTGTTCAAACCTGCGAGTCCACACTAGGGGCGAGGGTTTGAGTATTCGATTGGTTATCCATTGACATCGTGATATCGTGTTCTCTTGTTCTTCTTCAGCAGTTCGTTTAGGCGTAGTTGTTCTTCCAGTCGTATGTAGTCGTGTTTTCGTGCTGATTGGTCTTTTCTCGTTTATTTCCTGTATTTTCTTTATTGCATGATAAACTGCTAGATAGGCATGTTTTTATGTATCTTGCTATGTCCCCTGAGGACCTGATAATCTCTTCAGGTTAGTTATTGCGTGGAGTTAGTTAGCAGCTCTGGTTGGCAGATGATTATGACACTTGTGGGGTCCGGATGTGATGATATTGCTTACAGGAATTCAGGTATTGATACCATGTTTATTATCCAGTTCATCCAGCTCGTATTTCTCTTTCATCATCATGATATATCATAGTTATTGATTCAGTTTATAGGCTCATGTTATTTCTTGGAGTCTAATCGGACATGCATGCTAGTGGGCTGTAGACCACGACCCATACTTGTTTATTCTTGTTTATTATTCTTATTGTGGATTGAGATATAGTTTTGCCTTTACTTGATTAGGCCCATTGCCAGAGCCGTGACAGCGTTTACGTATTCGAGTCGAGCTGGAGTCCGCTTGATGCGTAGCTGGCTTGCTCACGCTCTCGCGTCCGAAAAGCGGGTGCGGGTCGTGACAGTCGGCAATCCTGGAAGACTATCTGGAAAAATGTCCATGAATTCCGCTATGATAGGATGAGGAGGCCCGGGTTCTTCGGTGATAGAGGAGTAGGTAACACTCTTCATGTCTTCCGGAGCTCGAGAGATTTCAAACTCCGGTTCTCCTGGTGGGCTGAAGATTACACATCCTCTGTGACAATCTATCAGTGCATGCTGCTCACTTAACCAGTCCATCTCTAGGACTACATCATAGTTGGGCAAGGGCATCACAAGTAAGGGTGTTAAGAATTTGTGGCCTGAGATAGTTATAGGACAGTTAAAAGTCTCGATGATGGGTATGGGTCCACCACCGGTCATAACTCTACTAATCATCTTGCTAAGTCCCGTATCTAGGTGGTGTGCAGAAATAAACTTTGATGATATGAAACTGTGTGATGCACCCGAATCAAATAACGCTAGAGCAGGATATGAAAACACATAAATGGAACCTGTGATGACATCAGCGGTGGGTTCCTGCTCTGGTTCTTGCTCGTCTGCTGCTAGGGCAAAAGCTCGCCCGGTCTTCTGCTGATGTTGTCCGAACCGTTGTGCTGAGTGGGTAGAGGAGCTCTTTGCTGAGTTGCTCCGGTCCGGTTGAATGCTGTAGGGCAGTCCCTCACTTGGTGGGTGGCAGACCCACAAACTAGGCAGTGTCCCAGTTTCTTCCTGCAGATGTTCGCCTGGTGTCCTGGCCTCTTGCAGTAGTCGCAGACAGGGATCTGCTTCTGAGGCGTTCTGTCATTGGTTCTTGCCTGATGGTGCTGGTGCTGGTGGTGCGAAGGCCTGTTGTTGTTGTTGGGCCTCTTCTGGTTACCCTGGAAGTTGCTAGTTCCAGGATACTCCCTTTTTGAACGAGAAGGCTGGCTCTTCTCCACGTCCTGAGCTCGTATCAGAATCTTCTCGTATGTCTTGGCGCCACCTGCGATCACAGGGGTGCAAATTTCTTCCCTTAGTCCATACCTGAATCTTTCAGCACGATCCTTGGGGTCAGCAACCAAGTTCTTGGCAAAGCGGCTCAGTCTGCCGAACTCTGCCGCATACTCTCCAACCGTCATGTTCCCTTGCTTCAGATCCTGGAACTGTCTTTTTCATCTCCCGCAACTCTGATGTTGGGAAGAACTTCCTGTGGAACAGCCTCTTGAAGGTGTCCCAGTCAAGCTGCTTGTCCTGGAGTCGGGGTTCATTTCGGTACCAGGTGCTTGCCACATCTTGCAGCTGGAGTCATACTGCTTCGGTCTTGAGGTCCTCTGGGAGTCGAGCGACGCTCAAGAGACGCTCCATGCTGTCGAGCCATTCGTCAGCGTAGATGATACCCTCGGTTTCTTTGAAAGGTCGAGGGCCCTGTTTCTTGAAACTCTCTATATCTCCGACCTTCACATAATAATACGCCTCTTATCAAATGAATGGCCTTAATGATACATAAATTAACCCTTAGATTTATGTTTACCTTAGCAGGCCTTAGTTCCGATTGAGCTGTTTCTCCTCTCTCGAGGGCAGCCATAGCCACGTTGTGGGCATTCTCCATGCCTTCTCTCATGATCGCGGTCTGCTCGCGATGGACTTCAGCTTGGGCTGCGGTCTGTTCACGATGAGCTTCTGCTTGAGCTCTCTGGGCATCCAGTACTCCTCGTAGCAGGCACACGAGCTCGGTGGGGTCTATCGGTACTGGTGGGGCAGCTGGTGCGGGTACTACCGCAGGGGACTGCTGCTCGGTCCGGGGAAGTGCAGGTTCTGCCGTTTGCGCTGTAGTAGCGTAAACGGGGCGGGGTGCTGGTGCAGCATGGGGAAGGTCAGTCAGCTGTAAGGGAGGTGGGTCCTGGCGTGCTTGAGAAGTGGGGTGTTATTGGTAGATGACACCTCATCTTCAGCAGGGCCGGAACGGGTGGTCTTTCCTTTGGCCATACTCTGGAAGGTTTAGGATGCAAACATAAGCAAGGTATCCTACCAGTCAATAATCAAACAAAAATATTTATATATAATTCGGACCTATGTTGTGACAAATCAATGTTCTAGTGTTCTAATTGTTTCTAGGTATGCTTTCCTAAGTTATTGTTTCATGACCTGCATGGGCCACCACTAAAAACATGTCACGACCCGATCCCAAATAATTGGGTCGAACCAGATCATGTCCAGTCTGCACCGTTGTGAGACGGCGACAGTAAGCTATTCTATATGCAGGTATTCACAACAACATCTATACATTTGTCACAACTCAATATACGGAAATTTTAAAACTTTTATTCAACAATTGAAAAGTACAACTGGAAAGTAAGAACTGATGTGAAATGCTGAATTCAAATTAACAAAATTCCAAAACAACAAAACTAGAAAACTGAAAATGTCTAGCTAAGCGATCGGCTCGTCGGCCTCAGATCCTGCGTCCTCCAAGGGAGACTCCGGCAACACCACAGGATACAAAACCGGGTCATAATAGCTATTGTACAATAGCTCAGCATCCTCAATATCACCTAAAAATGTTGTCTCCAGTCAGGAGGGAGCAAGTACGAATATGTATCTCATATTTCAAATAATAATGGAAAAGTGCAGGCTAAACAGTTGAAACAATATTTTCCAGTAGTTCTACGATTAAAAATAATGTGATTTGAATGTGTAATCGTCTATGACCGGCTTGGGTTATACAATAGCGTCCTAGCGACGCGATACGGCTTATCCCCGTGTGTAAGAGGGGTAAGCTCGCACAATCCTGCAATATAGGGGGTATTGGCCATAAACGTTACACTATTCCCCCAATGCCCACAATCAATATCAATCAATATCTGAACCCTAGGGGAGGGTCCCGTGTAGCAATGTGGTTTAAACATGCAGCTAGACAATTACTAAATAAAATACAAGAAAACATAACCGTAACTTGCCTTTGTTTATGACTGGATCGGTAAAGTCGGTTCCGGGGAGGATGTCAGGTTCGTCTCCGAGATCCTACAGTTGAGAACCTTGGCTTAGAACCAATATGAAACCATTCTAGGTGTGCTAGTTACAATCTCTAGAATTAGACCCTAGTCAGATTTTAAGTTTATTAATTATTCTACCGGAAATCGTCTAACGTCGCAAATTCTACGTTCGTTGTTATTTAATTAAAATAAGCCGGTTATTGATTAATTGGAAAAAAATAGCAATTACCGGTTAATTTGGCAAAACTTTGTATTTTGTAATATTATATATAAAACTAATATTTTTCTTTAAATGAGAAGAACGTGAATTTGTTTAAATAACAAACTTATAATTTTTCTAATTATTTAATGTGAGAAAATGATATTAATTTTCTATAAAATAATTAGTTATTATTATTTTACGTGTTTACGTCAAACCAACAAACCAGGAAATAAATAAATTGGCTAAATTTCAACTTGATACCCTCAACTATCCATGTTTTATAACTTGATACCCTAAACTTTAAAAATAGTTAACTTAATACCATCAACTATTGAATATTTTCAACTTCATACCCTAAAATCCAAAAAATTCCAAAAATACCCTTGCCCCCCCCTCCTCCCTCTCCGGCGTCCCCCCCTCCCTCTCGACGTTCCCCCCCTCCCCCTCTGGCGTCCTCCCCTCCCTCTCGGCGTTCCCCCCCTTCCCCCTCCGGCGTCCCCCCCTCTCTCCCCCGGCGGGCGGCGCGCGCACAGCAGCGGCGGCGGAGCAGCAGTGGCGGCGCGTGCAGCAGCAGCAGCAGCGGGACGGCGGGCGGCGGGCGCGCGCAGCGCAGCGGCGGCCGGAGCAGCAGCGGCGGGCGCGCAGCAGTAGCGGCAGCGGGCGGTGGGCAGCAGCGGCGGCCGGAGGGGAGGGGGGTTTGGGAAATAGAGAGGGGGGGCATTTTGAAAAATATATTTTTCAGGGTATCAAGTTGGCTATTTTGAAAGTTTAGGGTATCAAGTTGCAAAACATGGATAGTTGAGGGTATCAAGTTGAAATTTAGCCTAAAATCTATTCTACGCAATACAGGGTCGCAGCAAAGGAAAATAGAAAACTGGGCTTATGCCCTTACAATTATTTACATAAATGAATTTAGAAGTATAGACGAACTTGATTGCTATGCACGATCCCATCAGGAGTCAAAGTCCTGCACAAAGTGCTATTCGGCCAGTAGCAAGTTCTAAAAATAATAACTTGAAGTTTTTATGAAAAATAGAGAAAGTCTCAGATTGGTCCAATTATCATTATTAGCTAATGCCTCAACATCCAGAATGACTGGTTTCGTTTGCATTTCGCTAGGGCCCATTGACCGGTACGGTCGTCGCCCACTCCATTTAATAAATCTTTTTGGGAAACCAGTTTTGAAAATCATTTTTATATATATAATTTTACAAAAATTGGGCAGCATTTTCTCTATATCTGGGATAACCCAATACTGGAAAATTGTGCCAACCACACAAATAATATCCAAACCAGGGAAATAACCCATGAATTCATTTCCACCACAAAATAAATATATATAACCAAACACAGAACATTTCCAAAAGAAATTCGGAAAACCCAAAAATATCACACAACCAACATAATAGTTCGGAAATTCCGAACCTAACAGAAGATCCCGAAACCACAGAACTAAATCCGAAAGTCACAGAGCATTGCCGAACTAACTCGAATTTCCGAGAAGTCACAATGCTTAAAACCAAAACCAATCAAAGCACAAAATTACTACCGAAATGAACTTCGGAAATTTCCGAAATCGAAATCGTCTAAACCGAATCCGTAACGGGATCGGGGACCAAAATCATCATCGACACTAAGGTGGGGACACGGGGACACGAGATATACCTTGGGTTGCTCGGCTAGAGCTCTCAGATGCAATAATAGAGATAGAAAATCATGTTCCCACGGACTCGAAAAAATCCAACTTGCGGACAGCAGCGGAAAAACCACCGGAACAGCGCTGGACAGCGCTGTTGGGACAGCGGGCGCATGCGGGGCTCTGGCCGGCGCAGAAAGCGGCCGGCGACTATGGCACAGCGGGCACAGGCACGGGAGGTCGTCGGGCAGAGATCGAAGCCGCGGAGAAGGGGGTTTGCGGTCGGGAAACAGCGCCGGGACGGGGCTCGGCGCGAGGGCGCGCGCGGGAGCGCTGGGTGGAGGCGCGGACGGGGTCGGCCGGCACGGGGCGGCCGGGAGGCGCGCGCGGGTGTGCTGGCCGGGACGGACGGCCGGCGGAGGCGGCTGGAGGAAGCCGGGGGGTCGCGGCTGGGCGCCGGAGGGAGCGGGGTCGCGAGCTGGGAGGAAACGAAAATGGGGGTCGGGTTAGCTCTGGAGGGAAAAGGTGAGAGGGAGAGGAGTTTAGTGATAGGTGCTGGTGAGTAGTTGAGGTGGTGAAGGGGTTTGTGTTATTATAAGGAGAGTGGAGAAATAAACGTGTGGAGTAGAGGGGAAAGGGGGAGCAGGAAAATAGGCAGGGGTGGCCTGGTCGTGGGTGACCAGGCCAAACGTGGATTTTGGTTTTATATTTTTTTATATAACTAATATTAATAAATAATCAGGATTTTAAAAGAGGGAAATAAGAATGGGTTCGGAAACGAGATCAGGTGTTTGAACTCGGGGTCGGAGTCCGGACTCGGATTCGGGGACAGGGCCACAATCAAAAATCAACGATAATTTTAAAAATAATATTTTCTAATCCGACTAATAATAATAATAATAATAATAATAATAATAATAATATAAACTAAAATTACACTACAGATCAACAATTCATTAATCCTAAAATTCTGGATTTCACATTAATCAGAGGGACACAACAGAGAGTGGACTAGAGATTCTTTTAGTTAAGGCTGGAGATAAATAGTAGCCCGGTCAGAGCAACTCACCAAGATTGAATTTTATTTGCGAGAGGACTTCACACACCGTTACCGTCTCACCTACGCGTCCTACATTGGCACCAATATTTGATTAACATACTTTGATCTCTTTCTCTCAATATTCAGAATGACTGTGAAATGCGATGAAAGCGAACAATAAAAACTAATCATCGAGAACCAACACGAAAATGCATTTATCAAAATCAAGCAACGAAAAACATCCAAAAAACTCTCGGACTCATTTAAATAGAAGTTGATCCACCAGTCGGAAAAGTTCATTGCACTTTGTTCGTGATCAATCGATACCGTCAAAAGTTTTTCCAATACCCAGTCAAGACTGAGTCAACAAGCCGTGGGTATTACAAAGTGAATCGCGAGGAGCAGGACACTACACAGACTAGCCCGTACTCCCTACTAGGTTCGGTTTGGGTTTAGCTCCTTAGGCCGACGTGTCCCGTTATAGGCCCGAAAAAATCCAATCCATGTGTAAACTTAAATACGTTAAAAAAATTGTAAGGTAGGAATATTGAACCCAGAATCTCCTAATATCCTACCACTTTTCCAACTAAACACTAAATCCACTTTATTTTATATTATAAATACATATAAATATAGTATACATACTAAACTTTAATATTTATATATTATTATTTTAAATTGAACGACGTGTGGGTTGACTCGGGCCCATAACGAATTTAGCCCAGACTCGACGGGTCCGATGCTACCAGAGTTTGGATCCAGACTAGATTTGAAGGTCTAATTTAAAAGACCATCAAGGCCTGCATTCCTAGCATGGGTGACCGGGTCCGACCCAAATCGATCAAATCTGGTCAACATTGGGCTCGAGCCAGCCCAGTCCGGCCGATATACACCTTGAATTTCACCTAGGGGCTGGGCTGATATTTGGACATGAGGACCAAACCTACCATTACAGTGTATGGTAATCAAAACCCGTTAGCATCCAAATTCACGAAAGTTCTATATGAATTTAGTTAGAAATGAAAATTCATCAAGAGGAAAGAAACAAAAACCATCATCTTCTTCCTAATTATGGTAACACCCTAGCCGCATGTGAAGAAGATGTTTTTGTTGTAAACAAAGGGAAAAACTAAATAATTTTAGAAAGATTCGACCCTTGATAGTATATCCATCCAATGAGCACGTCTAGGCTCAAAGTCCACCATAAAAGTAGCAAATTTTCACCACCAAAAGTCCAAGATGCTATCGCATGATATTGGCCATCGTTCTTATGTTGTAAAAATGATACGAGATAATACACAATTTGTTTAGATCAGTTCACACACCCAAAATCATCTTCCTTTGACATAACTTTCTTTTCTTCTTGCAACTAGAGGTGAGCATTATTCGGTTTTGGACCGAAAATCGAACCGAATAAGACGTTCGGTTTAAAAAAAATCGGTTCGGCTTCAATATTTTTTTAATATATATCTATTCTACTATATAATAGGAAAACTTGGATGGTGAAAATTTTGAATTCCGAAAATACCCTTGCATGTCTATACTAATTAAAAATTGTTCATTAATTTTAATAAAGTCAACTTAATAAAATACCCTTGCATGTCTACCCTTTGGTCTTCCTAAAGAGTATTCCTAAGTTAATTAAAAGAAATTTTGAATTCCGAAAATACCCTTGCATGTCTACCCTTTGGTCTTCCTAAAGAGTTTTCCTAAGTTAATTAAAAAAATGTTAAAATACGTGCAAGGCACGTGCACATATGCTAGTGTATATATATATATATAATATATATATATATATATATATATATATATATATATATGTGTGTGTGTGTGTGTGTGTGTGTGTGCACGTGCCTTGCACTATTTTAATATTTCTTAATTAGTTTAGGAAGACTCTTTAGGAAGACCAAAGGGTAGTCTTCCTAATTACTAAGTTGTCATTATTAAAATTAATGAACTTTTTTAATTAGTATAAGTATGTAAGGGTATTTTCGGAATTTAAAAGTTTCACCACCATCTAAGTTTTCCTATTATATAGTAGAATATATATATATATATATATATATATATATATATATATATATATATAATATATATATATATATATAATAAACAAAAAAATACAAAAAAAATAATAATAATAAAATGAATAAATTAAATAAATAGAAAACTGAACCGATTTAATTCGGTTTTGGGCCAATTCGGTTCGATTTCGGTTTTGCTTATTCGGTTTCGGTCCAATTCGATTTTTGGTTATTCGGTTCGGTTTAAACCGAATTAACCGAATGCTCACCCTACTTGCAACCTCTTCCTCTTTCGAATATCATTATTGGTCCTAACAACAGTCAGAACTGTCAGAATCCTGTCAATTCTTTATTATCTCCAACCAATCCGACTATCAAGATTTTTAAAACTTACAAACCTCCTGTGATGTTGTCCGAAACAACAAATAATTGGATTTGAAAGAGAAAATATTGGAAGAGAAGAGGATGGTGTGTGAGCCGGAGAGAAAATATGAGTTTGGGTGTTTGAAATTGTGTGTTGTCCACTAACATTTTTTAAGGGTAATTTGGGTATTAAAAAATGATCATATTTTTTAAAAAATATCATAGCCCCTATCACTTTCTGTGTTGCCTTTAGTAATTTCCTAAAAGTATCCATCTTCAAACAATTAAAAAAGATTATCACAAGTCGTGACACTATTATAAATAAATTAGCTTGTTTTTCGGTAGGCTAGTAAATATTCAACCTTAACAAAAATGAGTCCCAATAAATAATTACAAAATGCACCTCAAAATGAACGATACATTTTTTTTTCTTGGATATCGAAGGGGTAAATATCATGAACTCTTTTAAATTTTTGACCTTGTTGTAAGTTGTTGTTTGACATTGTTGCTGGTAGTCAGAAAATAATTCACAAGAAAAAAAATTCGATCTACCGTCTAGGTCCAAAATTATTAAGCTTGTCATGTAACTTTCATCCAAAAAGAAATAGTTTCAATTACTATTTTGTTCTTATGAAATATGAAACAAAACTACACCTATATCATATAATCATATGCAATCTTTGCAAGTATAACTTTTTGTGGTTTTTTAGCTTTCGTTCCACTTAATAATACTAATTTGTGAGACTGCAAATGAATAGTAGTAAATGAATAAATGAATAAAATGTCGTATTTAAGGATCAAACAATCATTGTCCAGACATTGTCCTTGAGAAAAATATAATTTAAGTTAAACGACTTATCATAAAAGTTTTGACAAATTAGTATTATTAAATGGGACAAAGTGTAGAAAATAATGATGTCTTGTTCTCATTAATGGGGACTATTTACAATATATAGTGCTACACGATTGGGCTTATGGGCCATATTTACATTAGTTACAAATATATTAATCTAACATCCCCCCTCAAGTTGGAGCATGCAAGTCACAAATGTCCAACTTGAAAAGTAAAGAATCAAACATGCTTTCCAAGAGGTTTGGTGAAGATGTCAGCCAGTTGAGAAAAGTAGGAACATGCGAGGCTATTACGGTGCCATCTCTAATAGCATCGCGAACAAAATGCAAATCCACCTCAATATGCTTACTGCGCTCATGAAATACCGGGTTCTGAGCCAGGTGCTGGGCTGACTGACTGTCACAATACACCGATATAGCAGACTCTTGGCGAACGCCCAAACACACCAATAACTCCTTCAACCATTTCAGCTCACAAACAAGCGCAGTAAGAGATCGGTATTCAGCTTCAGCGGAAGATCGAAAAACAGTTGGTTGCTTCTTGGTCTTCCAAGAAATAGGAGACCCCCCAGAAACACCAACCAGCCTGTAACAGAGCGGCGAGTCAAGGGACAACTTGTCCAGTCGGAATCACACCAACCAGAAAGACGGAGATCACAATCAGCTTTCAAAGAATACCATGTCCCGGTGCATGTTTGAGATATCTGACAACTCTCAAAGCAGCATGTCAATGATCTTGTCGAGGCTCCTGTAAGAATTGAGACAAGATATGCACAGCATAGGCTAAGTCAGGGCGAGTAAATGATAGATAAATCAACCTCCCAACCAGCCTCCGATAAGTCTCTGCATCCGCCATCTTTGGACTAGTCGATTCTGCCAGCTTGTAATTAGGCTCCATGGGAAAACCAGCAGGTCGAGACCCCATCAAGCCGCATTCTGAAATGATGTCCAAAGCATACTTCCTTTGACACAAGAAATTTCCTACACGATTGGACTTATAGACCATTTTTACATTAGTTAAAAATATATTATAATCTAACAAAAGTAAAAAAAATCCTTTTCTTCATATATCATGAAGATTTTGAAAAGTCGAACACAATATCAACATATTTCTAGACTGGACAGCATGCATACGAGCTTAATTGTTAGTAGAACATGTAGTATTTATCCGCAATTATTAAAAAAAATTGAACTCCATGATGATATATAATAAATATATATATTATTATACGCTAATTCAAATTTTAATAATTGAATTTCATGAAAATAGAAAACTAAGAGAGAATATTCTGTCGGCCAATCGACCATGTGATGGGTTTAGACCAAGTAATGAACCGTATAAAAAGTCGGTCTATTTCTTTCTTCTGACTAATCCTTTTTTAGGGTTATGTGCATTTACCGTCCCAATTACTAATCGAAATGGAGTTACCTCTCATTTTAAAATTTATTAGTAACACCCTTAACTCTATTTCGATTCACAATTGGAGGATAAATATACTGGAAATTGCTGTGAAATCCAATTTCGGGGTTGGGTTGTATAAAAAATTCATCCGCAGGATGGGTTTTATGAAATGCCCAGAATTATATAATTCCACGTCAAATATTCAAAGATTTCCTTTAGATGTTCTGTATTTACAAAATTAATACCATAACTACCCCTCCGCACAAACTCAGGTCTGGATTGCGATTCTTTTCTTCTTCTTCATGAGAGATCTGAATTTCATTGCTCCCATCTTCAGCAGAGATCGCAAAGATCGTTCGTAGTTCACCATGTTTTTTTTTTTTCAGTCGAACTCCGATCATCGTTCATCTTCTTCTTCTTCTTCTTCTCTCTTCTTCTTCTTCTCCGGCAATTAGGTCAATTATGGATAGAAGATATTCTTCTTCTTTTCCATAAGAGTTAGCATCGTTTTGAAAGAAGAACGAAAACTCTTGAATCTTTATTCATGTCAAATTTCTTTCCACAAAACAAAAAACGAAAAAATTAGGTCTCTGTCAACTGTTCTCCGTCGATATCACACGAAGAATAGTCATTCTCCTGCATTTTTAACAAGGAGAATGCCATTCTCCGTGTTGAATGGCATTCTCCGTGTTTCTAACACGGAGAAGGGCCATTCTCCGTGTTTCTAACACGGAGAATGGCCATTCTCCGTGTTTCTAACACGGAGAATGACCATTCTCCGTTTTATTTAACACGGAGAATGGCATTTTCCGTGTTTCTAACGCGGAGAATGGCCATTCTCCTGCGTTTTAACACTGTAATGACCATTCTCCGTGCTAAATTACACGGAGAATGGTCATTCTCCGTGTAAATTAAGACGGAGAATGACCATTCTCCGTTTTATTTAACACGGAGAATGTCATTCTCCGTGTTAATTTACACGGAGAATGGCATTCTCCGTGTTTCTAACACAGAGAATGACTATTCTCCGTGTAAATTAAGACGGAGAATGACATTCTCCGTGTTACTACACGGAGAATGGCCACCCCATGCGAAATTAACATTTTTCGTGTTCTAACACGGAGAATGACCATTCTCCTGCATTTTATGGTCAGTTGAAACTTTGAAGGGCCATAACTTTTGACTGGGAGGTCGAAACGAGGTCCCGTTTGTCCCAAAACGAGTGTATCTTCGAGGAGTCTGAAAATAATAAATTTTTTGTTAGACGGCCTTCCAAAATTTTAGAATCGCAAAAAAATGATGTTTTGACCTCCGTTTTAGCACTTTTGCCGTTTGTCTCGGTCTTTTCGAAATTTTTCGACCAGTTTTTGAAGATTTTTGAGGAGAAAACCTAGATTCGAAAGTGAGCAGCGTATGGAAGAAGATGAAGTATCGAAACGTTTTTTTAAGAGTAGTTTTGTGGGTGTTTTTAATAAAGTAGAAGAAGGGCAAAAAGGTCATTCGGAACCCTCTTTATATATTTTTTGCTAATTCTGGGCACGCGATGAAATGTTATTGTGCGGTGGGTTTTTCATAAAACTTTTTTCGTTTTTTGGGCATTTCATACATTTTCCCATAAATATAAATAACTTTTTTTTTTGTTCTTTTCCATTCATCTTCATCTTTCGTTATTCTTGCCAGATCCACACAACAGCAAACTTCATTATCAACCAATCTATCTACGTAAGTCCCGCACATTCTCTAATTTTGCTGTAGTGCCTGGGACATCACAGCTGACCATCTGTCGTTTGCTTTCTATTGTGCCGTAACAACGTGTTAATAGAAAATGAGATATTTATAGCTTTGCTTAATTATGTTTAGCTCTAAGATTGTTTCTAAGCATGTGCGAGTTGTCTAGACATCGTCAAATAAGGAAGCGGCGGACTAAGAGCCGTCTCAAGATATTTGGGGTCTAGGCAAATTAAAGAAAGAAGATGATTGCTATTCTGCTTAAATTATGGCCTGAGATCAATTAAATAATTAAAAAAAAGATAATTGTTGTTCCTCTTGAATTATGGGACCCTATGTCAATTAGATAATTTAGGAGATGTTTATTTCCGTTTTGCTTCATATACAATATAAAAATATGGGCCCCCCTTAAATTACGGGGCTCTAGGCACAAGCCTAAGTTGGTTAGAGTATCCACAGTGGGAGATTTCAAGTACTACATTTTGACTTTAGTCAAAATTTGTAACATTTGAAGACTACAGTGGACACATGTCCATACTTGAAAATTGTTAGAAAGCTAAGAGACACTCTAGATTTGAAGCGTGTGCTAGCTCCACTATATTAATTTCTGGGCCCACCAATATTAACCATCAAACATGGAAGAAAAATAAGAAAAAATAGGGAGAACAAAATCTTACAAAACATGAAAGAAAAATAGAAAGAAAATGATGGAATATGTTAATTTGAAGTATTTATTTGGAGTGTATCATTGTGTGCCAATATCAAGAAGACGTTCCAAAGTAATAATTACATAATTTTTAATAATTTGTAGTACGTATTTGGAGTGCCTTCACTGTGGATGCTCTTATATGGTAGAGCTGGCTCTGGCGGACTCAAACGAGGCCGAGAGCAGGGATTTCAATGTATAGTGATAAATATTCCCCATGACATATTTACTCAAAAGTATTAAAATTCAAGATATGTTATTTATTTATTCCGTTATTATTTCTCTAAAATTTTAAATTAATATACTTTTCTTTGTTCCAAAAAATTTAATGTATTTTTTAATGGTGTCCTTAACTGTGGAGGTTTAAAGAATGGGAGTTTATAGCATGTTATTCATGGCGACAATTATATGACAAATTTTCTTTAATTCTTTTTAACATTTTTCCGGATTTTCGTACAAAAATTTAATTACCCACCTTCTAGACTGAAATTTAATTTTTGTAGGCTAATGATGTGGATATCATCCTCATCACGCAGTAATTTTGACGTCCCGCTAAAGTACTCTTTTGAGGTTCATTTTACGTCATGCTAAAGCACTCTTTTGTAACAATGAATAATTAGGAGAGCTAAATATGATCGTTTCTGACATTTTAAAAGTTATGTAAAAGAATTTAAAAAAAAAACCTTTTTCAACCACTTTTAAAAAGGGGTCATTTCTCATATTCTAATAAAAATGTTATTGCAGTTGCTAAAAATAGGAGGCCCAAATCCAAAAATAGGCATTTTATATGGGTAATACGTATGAAGGTTAAAAAATTTGGGAATTTCCATTTTTTGACGAGGCTTATTATAATATTCAAGTCTGATTTTTTTAAGTTAAGGCAAAAAACTTATTGAAGCATTCAAAAGTTCTATTGTAAGAGCATCATTAATAGTTGGGGCTGAGAAATGCAATCTCAGCCCAAAATACTAGAAAGTAAATTGTGGAATGGGTTGTGACTACATAAGAATAGTAGTACTTTATGCTTCAGGCCCAATGTAAAATAAAAAGTGGTCATGAAAATTATAAAATCTAGGATTTAAAATTTTGGGCTCCAAATTGGAGCTTACTATTCTGTAAAATTATTCCCTACATTCTGAATCTAGAAATTCAAGGGCCCAACCTATAGCACCTGTGGGTGGGTTGGGCCCGAAATGTAGAAATTGGAACCAAATATGGGACTTATTATTCTACTGAATGAGCTTCTAGATTCTGAATGTAGAATGTGGAAATTGGGATGGAGCTTACTAATGATGCTCTAAAAGCAAATTTGTTGCACTATTACTCTACAGACACATGAGAGGAGTAGTGCCAAGTGGGTAGGTTTGGACCAAATTTGGATTGGACTTGCAGCGATCGAAGTGAATTTTGCTATATAGTTTTTTTTTGTGCACTTGCTTCATTGATTTTTAATTTATGTGAACATTGACAAAGCACTATAATGACATGATCTTTCTCTGAGCCAGGCTTCCACCTAGCATCCAGGCGATGCAATAGTTTCCTATTGCATTTAAATTCAAAAGAGTCGGATGTTCTCACTACATTATGGTTTAAGTTGATGAGATGTACGTACTAATATGGACAGTGACCTTGATATATACGTATTTTATATGGTGCTTTGTCTCAGAGTCCGTTTTCTATTAATAAATAATTTTTTTACAAATCTATTCTGTTAGAGAATTTTTAGAATGAAGAAACAGAATACTTGGAGTCCTGATGGAAGTTCACTTTCCTAAAGACAATTTTTCTTGGACTATACTGATTATATAGTGAAAGAAAATTAGCCTACAGTAATAAAACAAAGCAGGAATTCTTTTTAATATTAAGCAAATAATTTTGAGATATCCCTCAATTGCTTGAAGACTCTATCTTATATAGAGATTGGAGTGTCTTTTGGGTGGCCAACAATCATAATTGTTTAATTATGTCTAATCCAAAAAAAAAATGTCAATTGCCAATAAATAATGTGTCCTTTCATTTTAATTTCAAAAATTAAAATAAAATTATTCTGCATGAACAAGACCTCAAGCGTCCAAGTGTCTATCATAGACTTTTATATAATTAGGGGCTTAATTGCACTTTGCTACCCTCAACTATTCCGCCTTTTCAACTTGATACCATAAACTTTTTTTCGTAACAAATTGGTACCTCAACTATTATTTTTTTTCAACTTGATACCTAATTTTTCAAAATTTCCGAAAATGCCCTTCCCTCTTCCTTCCCTCCACCCCTTCCCCACTCCGGCCACCCCCCCTGCTAGCTCTGGCCGCCCCACCCCCCCTGCTAGCTCCGCCCCCCCGCCCCCCCCGCCCCCCACCCCCCCCTGCTACCTTCGGCCACCCCCTGCCCCGCCTCCCGCCCCGCCCTCCCTCCCCAGCCCCCTCCTCCCGTGCTGCCGCGGCCTAGGGGAGAGGCGGGGGCGGCGGGCGGCCGAGTGAGCAGGGAGGGGGGGGGTGGGGGGCGGGGGGGGGGGGGGGCGGGGGGCGGAGCTAGCAGGGGGGGGGGGGGCGGAGTGAGCAGGGGGGGCGGCCGGAGCATGCATGGGGGGAGGGTTAGGGGTAGGGGTAGGGGCATTTTAGTCCAAAATAACATCTGGGTACCAATTGTTACAAAAAATAGTTTAGGGTAAAAGTTGAAAAATGGTAATAGTTGAGGGTAGCAAAGTGCAATTAAGCCATAATTAGGCAATGGCCCAATAGCCAAAGCCCATGAATAGGCCCACTCATTGGCTAACCCATAAGTAGTCTTGTTATTGGACATCTATATTTAAAGGCATTAGCAATTTTGTTTTCCTCCAATGTGGGACAATATTTTGCATACAAACTAAATGACATATTCTACTATATAATGCCAAAAATTGGCTTTACGGCGAAAGTTTTTTTCCCCAAAAATATCCTTCAACATATTTACTAATTAAAAATGTAGGGGTATTTGGGTAATTAAAAAGAACCATTAAAGTTAATTTGGATGTAATAAAATATGTATTAAAAATAGGCATGCATGCATATAGTATAGGAGACAAAAGAGAAAAAAAGAAAAAGAAAACTGAGCTTCATAAATGAATGACAGTTAATAAGCATAGAAACTCAAGATATGGACAATTGAAACTATTATTTAAAATTTTCAAACAATATCAAATACGGGCAATGCGCCTTGCATATATACTAGTATACAATAATAGTATTTTATAACTAAGAGCTAGTAGGACTTAAAGTCAAGGTCAATTCGGGCTATGCAATGGTTATCAATCACCAATAGGAAAATTTAAAATTTATAAAATTTAAAATAAAATCCTTTGGTAACACTTCATTTGGAAAGAATTAATCTAAATAGATTTGTCTAATGTCCGGCGCTCTTAGCTCATGTGAAAAGCAGCACGAAACATGTAGGATACGAGTTCTCGAACCGTAAGAACGTGTAGATGTGTGTAGGTTAATATTTTTTTATTTGTCTATTTAAAGTAAATTATAACACCTTATTTTGTAAAATATAGCAAAATAGCATTGTTGATTTTTTTTTTATATTGAAATTTAAGGCGCACACACAATTGCGGGACTCGAATCTTGCCGGTCCCTTCGGATGTCCACTCTAATACCACTAGGCTAGAGAACTCGAACAAATAACGTTGTTGATTGATATGTGCAGTGCAGCACATTCATATAACTGTAATAAGTAGTTGCACCGTGTTATAAGCATTCATAAGATTTTAATGATATATTGTGGTGGTGGTGTAAAATAATATAAGTTAATAATAAGAATAACATTTTGTGGACTAAACAAATATTATTTTAAAAAACACTCGTTTAATTGTAACATAATACTTCTTGTTTTTTTTTTCAAAAGAAGATAATAATATTTTTTTACATTTTTGGAAAGGGGGGTGTGTGAGAGAGATAAGAGAACGACTACACAAACTCAAATAGAAACTTCCAATATGGTGATGACATGGTGACGAATTTTTCTATTTAGGTCATTGATTTTTTCTATTTAGGTTCTTAAAAAATAATGGATGAGATATATGTAATACAACAACTCTTAGTTCCAAATGTTGAAACTAGCATATACCATCATATTTTTTTTAACTAGTAAATGCTTCCATTTTAAGTATGGAATAGTAAAAAATTTAAGATATATTCCTACTTTTTTGTTTTTTCTTCTTCTTATGTTTTACTTAGGAGTGGTGATATTTGCTAGATAAAAAAAAGTAGTAGAGGTATATGCTAGTTTCAACATTTGGAATGTAAGTATTTGCTAAATTATCCCATAAAAAAAACTTAAACTTGTTATTGCCGAGGCACAATTTTTCGATGGATAACTGAAATATCGTAACAATTGTACAAACAATCGTTATTACGTAACACTTCACCGAAGGTACGTAGTAAAATCCCACAAGTGCTACCCTTCACAGAAGGTGCACAGAACGTAACACTTCACAGAAGGTACGTAAGAGAAATTTCACAAGTGCTACCCTTCACAGAAGGTGCACAAACAGAATTCTGATAATATCAACGCAAACTTCACCGAAGGTGCGTTAATAGAATCCTGACAGAACCAACAAAGAAGATGACTGGCGAAGATGAGATAACTCCTGCTGGGGTGAATGAACCACCGTTGCTCAAAGCTTTATTCGCCCCACACGAGCACGAACAGCTTCCAGGAACCAGCAAGTTCACGAAGAACTTCTGGAACGCTCGTAAGTCATATTTGATACTTGAACGGGTTTCCTGGACTTAACAGACTCCCTCAACTCTCTTCTTGGTGCATCTTTCAAAGGAGGCCAAGGGGCTCTATTTATAGAGTGGAGTTGAGACTTCACCTCTTCTCCTATCCGATGTGGGACTAAAATACCAATACTCAAAAATAGAGTTTGATATTTTAGATCATCCCACAATTAGCATAGAAGTGTGCCAGTCCACGCCTACCCCCCGAACACTCCCGTGCATGCACGAGACATCCTGGAGTCCGTGTCCGAGTCCGAGTCCGCACAACAAAAATTAACTTGCATCCTTGTTGGATTTAATCCTTTTTCCTTCTAGGAAAATACTTCCACATGGCACAAACTTGTGCCCCACTACACCTCATGTGCACACCTCAACACAAGCAATACATTATATTGAGATACTCACCATTTGGTGTAGCCGATGTGGGACTATCTTTTCTAGTCCAAAGGCAAAAACACCAACAATCCCCCACATATCTCAATATATGGGTTGAGCGTTCCCCACAGTTACTGCCCATCATGCATTAGGAGAGATGTCGCTACGACTTGAATCTTCCCGCATAGGTTAAATAACAGCATGATACAAGAATGGACTAAGCCTTGAATTCTGCATCATAACTGCAATTCTTCCTACTCACATAATGACATCAACTGTGCTTCTGGCTGCACATTGAAGGCCTTGTGCCAGCCTGGTTTCAGTGTATAATTTTTGGGCGTCTACAAGTTTACCCTCAAGAGACGGCCTGATATCTCTGTCCATATACTATAGGTGAGTTCTTTATAAAGAGTCATGGCATGAAGCATTGCGCTTCTTTGCGATGCTACGTCGCTATGACATGGCCTGAAGCCGAGGCATTACCCCTATCTGGGAACCTCATCGTAGTGTCATACTACTGTAGCATGAGGTCACAAGTCTCTTTGTAGTGCCAAACTACCCAGCATGAAGCCTAAGGCTTCCTTGCGGTGTTACGCCGCAACGATATGGCTTACAATGCCGAGGCTTTACCCCTACCTGGGTACCTCATCGTGGTGTCGTACCACTGTAACATGGGGCTATCCTCCCCTTTGTAGTGTTGTCTACAACTCTTTAATTACGTCATACAGCATTAGGCTACCTGCCTATTTGCGGTGCTACGCCGCTGTGACTTGGCTTGCAAAGCCGAGGCATTACCCTACCTGGAAACCTCATGGTGGAGTCACCCCACTGTAGCATGGAGTTTCACTCCTTGTAGTGCTGCTCTACCGTGCTTCCTGTAAAGCACACCAGACATTCACTCTGCCTGAGAACTCATTAAGACGTTTAAGCCAACCTTCCACAGGATCAGTTTTTTTTCGCAGAAAAATACATAGTAGACAACAGTGGTTATGGGTCCGTATCCCTTCCATGTTCCAGAGAACAAGTACCCACTGCTACCTGATAGTTTTTCAGTCAGTGATCCTCCTTTGAACCAAAAGTTAGATGCCTAGTAGATTTCTCTTTGAACTAATAGCATAAAACTTTATGGTAGGATTACAAAGACACACTATCAGAATGCCTTCAAGCCTATTTTACAAGCTGTGTCATCGACCAACTGGCGCTTGAGGTATTTCGTGAACGGATCTGCCAGGTTCTCCTGACTCCGAACATCAATCACTGCAATTATACCTCTTTTGATAAGATCGTGTACTGCTCTGTGCTTCAACCGCACCGTTCTCTTTTTTCCGTTGAAGAGTTCATTTGATGCCACTGCTGCTGCCGCCTGGTTGTCACAGTATATCGGTATTGTCGGTATCTGAGCCCCAACCACCGGAAGATCATACATGAGCTCCCGAAGCCACTCTGCTTTATCTGCAACAGCATCCAATGCAAAGAATTCAGATTCCATGGAGGAGCGAGATAACATAGTCTGCTTCTTCGACTTCCACGATATAGCAGCTCCGCCCATGGCGAATACGAATCCACCTGTGGAATACTCGCTCTCCATATCTGAACACTAGCTAGCATCACTGAAGCCTTCCACTACTGACGGATCTCCGCTGTAGAAAAGTGCATATGTCTGAGTTTTCTTGAGATATCTCATAACACGCTTCACAGCTTTCCAGTGCTCAACACCTGGATTACTAGTGAACCGACTCAGCATTGCCACTGCAAAAGCTATGTCAGGCCTTGTGGCAGTAGTAGCGTACATCAAGCTTCCGATGACACTAGCGTACTCCAACTGCCTGACGCTTTCCTTCGAATTTGGCTCCAGCTTCTGATCACTCCGGTACGGTATATCAATAAAAGGAAGATCTTGACCCGTAACCGATGCGAGTGAGCATCTTTCAATATAATGAGATTGTGACAGCGCTATTCCAGTGCCTGTCCGGATGATCTTGAGCCCCAAGATTACGCCGGCATCCCCCAAGTCCTTCATACTGAACTTGGTCGAGAGGAATTTCTTTATCTCTGTGACGCAGCTTAAATTCGTACCTAGGATTAGCATGTCGTCCACGTAAAGACATACGATTACTCCTCTTTCCGTCAGCAAACTTCGTATAGACACACTTGTCTGTTTCACTGACCTTGTAGCCATTTGACCTTATCACCTTGTCAAACTTCTTATGCCATATTTTGGGAGCTTGTTTCAAACCATACAGAGACTTCATCAACTTGCAGACTTTGTCTTCCAGACCTCTGACAACAAAACCTTCTGGTTGTTGCATGTTGATCTCTTCGGTCAGCTCGCCATTAAGGAATGCCGTTTTCACATCCATCTGATGTATCACCAGCTTGTGTATTGCTGCTAGAGCAATTAACAATCTGATGGTTGTCATCCGAGCTACTGGAGCATAAGTGTCAAAGTAGTCGATCCCCTGCTTCTGAGCAAACCCTTTGGCCACTAGCCTGGCCTTGAACTTGTCAATGGTTCCATCTGCTTTCATCTTCTTCTTGAAGATCCATTTGCATCCGATGGGTCTTGCTCCTTCTGGCAGGTCAACCAATACCCATGTGTTGTTGGAGGTGATTGAGTCAATCTCGTTGTCTATCGCCTCCTTCCAGAATACAGCATCTCTGGTCTTCATCGCCTCATCATAGGTAAGCGGATCTGCTTCCACATGATAGGTGACGAAGTCATCTCCGAAGTCTTTCGGCCTCCTCGTTCGCTTAGTTGACGGCTCAGCGAGTTCTGGTTCAGCTGGTGTCTCCTTGACGACAGCTTCATCTTGGACTACTGGTTCATTAAAGACTTCTGTCTGCTTTGTACCCTCATCATTCTCCAAAAGATCCGCAGAGAAAATATTCTTGTGTTTTGCAAACTTGTCTTCAAAGTATTCAGCATCGCGAGATTTGATGATATGGTTTGACTCGATATCAAGGAATCTCCGAGCATCACTCTCTCTCGTATACCCCAAGAAGATCGCCTTCGTAGTCCTTGTCCCCAGCTTCTGAATCTTCAGATCCGGGAGCTTCACATAAGCCAAACACCCCCACACTCGAATGACATTCAAGTTAGGTCTGACTTTGAACCAGAGTTCATGAGGAGTTATGTCGGAAGTTGTATATGGCACTCTGTTCAGAATGAACGTTGCCGTTAGTGCAGCTTCTCCCCAGTAACACTTTGGAAGACCCGCAGTCAACAGCATGGAGTTCATCATCTCTGTCAACATTCTGTTCTTCCTTTCTGCTACTCCGTTGGATTGAGAGAGTACGGAGCCGTTGTCTCATTGATGATTCCATGTTCTTTGCAGAATGATAAGAATTCATGAGACCGATACTCCCCGCCTCGATCACTCCTTAACCTCTTGAGTTGTTGTCCAGTTTGCCGCTCAGCCTCGGTCCTGAACTCCTTGAACTTCTCGAATGCTTTGTCTTTAGACTTGAGCAAGTAGACGAAGGCATACTTTGAGAAGTCATCGATGAAAGTAATGAAATACTTCATCCCGGCCATTGTAGAGAATTGTTTGAAGTCACAGATATCTCTGAGTGAACCAACTCCAGAAGATCTGTGCTTCGATGGACCCTGTGAAAGGATTTCCTAGTGATCTTCGTCTGAGCACATACTTCGCATTTCTCTACCTTACCCCCACACTTGGAGATAAGTCCTAGACTAGACATTATGTTAATCCTTTTACAATGAACATGTCCTAGCCTATTATGCCACAACTCAAGAGAATAATCAGAAAAAGTGATTGCATTTATATTATCATGCTGGGTTACAACAAGCTGAATCTTGTACATTCCTTCAGTTTGGAAAGCTTTCCCGAAGAATGTACCCTTCTTGAACATCACCAACTGGCCAGCATTGATGTCCATCCTCAAGCCTGCGTTGCAGAGCAGACTTCCAGAGATCAGGTTCTTAGCAATTACTGGAACATGCTTCACACCTTGAAGCGTCAGAGTGTTCCCCGATGTGAGTTTCAGCTCCACCGTCCCGATCCCTAGTACTTCAGCTTGTGCATGGTTTGCCATTATGACCTTCTCTGAAGTTGGCTCATAAGAGACGAACCAGTCTTTGTCTGAACAGACATGGCAGGTCGCACCAGTGTCTATCCACCAGTCCAAGTCAGCCCCCACAGTTGCAACCTGTGCTATCATGGCAACTAGATTAGTAATCATAGAAACCTTACTAGGCTCACCTTGTTCTTTGGGCTTGGACTTGCATTCGATTTGTAGTGGCCCTTCTTGCCACAATTGAAGCAAGTCACATGGATTTGGACTTCTGCTGCTTGAAAGCAGGACCCTTCACTTTCAGATTCGTGAAGTCCTTCTTTTTGCGATGAGAAGCAGCCTGCTTCCCCTGGTACTCTCTGGTTTGGACCAGATTTGCCTTCGCCATTGTTTGGACAGAGTATCCATCATCTGTTGAGAGCGCATCTCGTCCTCAACATGGATCTCTTGCAAGAATCTTCCAAGCTAATTTTCATCTTCTTTCGATGCATCCTTGCATAGAAGTTGCTCCATTCTGTAGGAAGTTTCGCGACGATCCCTCCAACGACAAACTTGTCGACGAGGGGCATATCACTACACCAAAACAAGCAATTTGTAACACATATTTTTTTTCATTAGTAACGTTTATTACCGTGACAATCTTGCAATGGTAATAACCGTTACAATAACTAAACAATCGTTACAACAATTCTATTTTTGAAATTATATTATTTTTATAATTTTTGTAACAGTAAAAACCGTTACAAAATTAATACTGAATATTGAAAAAATTCGAAAACCAAATAACATGTACTCCACATGAGCAGTAAGCAAAGTGTTATGAGGGAAAATTTCCCATTTCCCGCACTATTTTCCCGAAACCCTCTCCTTCCCCCTCTCCCTCTCTCTCTTCGTCTAGAAAAAATTCCTAAATTTTGCCCGCCATAACCTATTCCTCCATCACCGACGAAGGAGACAGATGACCTCCATCACCGATTAAGCTGCGAAGGTATGTTCTTGTTTGATTTCGATTTAATTAGGGTTTTAGAGTTTTCTTCTCCCTCACAATCTCAAGATTTAGAGCAGGAAAACTACCCCCACATCCTCCAATACTAGGAATCCTCGACTTCACCTCCAGTACTGTACCGACGTGCCGGGGGGAGAAAAAGTACATGGAAGCACGCGACGGGATGGTAAATGCATGGGTCGACTCGATGAGAGCTTCCTCGTCGACCCTCGTCAGAACCGCTGCCACGCTCTCCTCCCCCCTACATCGCGGATGAGGACGACACATGGTCGGTTAGTTCTTCAGTTTCATAAAAATATTTTTTTCCCCTTAGTTTTCGATTGGAAGCTAAATATAGGTGGCTCTTTCTGGTTATTGTTTCATCCTTCATTGCAGACCAAGAATCCCTAGAAAACCTCTTCCTTGTCATGTAGAGGCTCTTGGACGTTATCTCGTACGAAGACGAGTTCAAGAACCTGCACGCAATTTAGGGTTATTTTCTAAACCCCCTGTCGACTTCCTCGATCGGGTATTCAAGTCCCTTGACATATATATGCAATATCGTCAGGAAGAACCTCCAGTCTCTCTGCCACTGGAACCGCTTCGCAGCTTCCATGATACCGACCCTTGTGAAGATGCTTGCCAACCTCCCTTTTTCGAAGTGAGGTCATCTCAAGCGCACGAAGAAGGTGCTCGCCAACCTCATTTTTTTGAACTGAGGGTCATCGCCTTCTGATTCAACTCTTAATTATATATGGACATGTATGTATTTAATGTCCATAACATGTTCGATAGAATATCTTATAGAGATATAATGTTAACTTCTAACCCCAGTAGTGCAATTCTTATGACACAGTGACATGACACTGATTTTGGGTGCATCCTAGTGTATTTTGGATATGTGTCAAGGACTCTGCACCGATCTGCCACTTGGCCCACCATGCTTTACAAGGTTCTCCACGTCAATTTAAGTATGCATTGGTTGATATCTTTGATAATGCTTTTAATCTTCAATATTTAAGTTAAGTGCCTTATTTCTTTTGGGGGTTGGATCGACAACTTTAAAGTAGATTTTTTTAATTATATGGAAGCAATATGCATAATGCATAATGCAGTGGACATGAAACATGAGCCAGTGGTGAATTAGGATCAATGGTGAAGCTGTTTCACAGGTTGATTCACCATGCAATTCTGTTTCTCCCTTTGTTTCTCTTGTTATTATTGGCTTTGATTGCCAACTTTTGAATTTAGATATTATATACAACTGACTTATGGTCTACTAACTTGTTTTCAATTATGATAGGGAACTGTCAACAACCAAACACTTGGTTACTTCATTGGCAGAGTGTACCTTTTCTTGACACATCTTGGAATCGACAAGGATAGGCTGTGCTTCCGACAACATCTACCTAATGAAATGGCTCACTATGCTGCAGATTGTTGGGATGCAGAAATAGAGTGTTCGTATGGTTGGATAGAGTGTGTAGGGATCGCTGATAGGTCTGCTTATGATTTAAAGGCTCATTCGGTATGATTTTTGTTTTTATTTTTACTTGATGTTGCTAGAACTGGTTGTAATTAGCAATTGTTAGTTCTGGCTGCTTTCCAAACTTTTCCTTTGTATGTTATGAAAGTATTCTCAATTTTGAAATTAGAATTACAGCAATGGCTCCTTTACCTTAAGGTTTGATGTTGGCTAGATTAACCCCTCCTTTCTAATCAGTCTGAAACTCTCAGCAGTTGATCTTACAGCGGTCAAATTATTTTTACCTTCTTTAATGTGTCTGTTTACGTCTACCTATTGTTCTCATAGCAGTCTGCACCTTCCATAACTCATCCTTATTGCCAATTCCTCATTTGTTTTAATTTCTGTAAAATCAATGATCTTATGACTTTTTAGTTAAATGATCTAGTAAAATAATGACACTGACCAATAATTCCTTTCTCTTTGGGCTTGCTACATTGATCCTTTTTACCAGTCAGCCCTATTTAAGATCATTTAAGCTCCAAATCAGATTTGTTTAGTTTTACTTGTTCTAGTGACATTCTATAGCATTTTCATTTGGTTTAGGAGGCAAACATTTGAAAAGTATAATTACGTGTAGTTATCTGTATCATGACATCATTTCTCTCTCCTATAGCTCTTTATTTCTTTGAATAACCGAAAGGTGATCCGTATTTGTTGTTAAACTTTGCAACGTAATGTTTGTCATGGCTATGTTTCATTTTTAGTAATTTTGGGGGTATTTGGGTCTGTTTATAGAAATACAATAAAAGATTTGTTGCATGCAACACTTTTTGTTGTATTTGGTTTGGTAAATCAGATGTTTGGTACTGTTTATGTTTATAGAAACAATCCGCTGTTAAAACTTATTGCTACTGTCTGATACTGGTCTATACAGTATACATCCATCAAACATTTTAAAAGATAAAGGAGAGAAAACTAATTTACCTCGTCAATGCTACTTTTGCCAATAAACTAGATTTTTGAAATAATCTTGATATATACACTATAATTAGTAAGACCAACAACAGTGGTGGTGTTATCATCAAAACTCATTCCATTACTGCTTAAAATGAACAAGAACACTAAAGTTTAGGGAACAGGCAAGTTCAATATTATATTATCTTTGAACTTCTTAATCTATTTATGAATATAAAAGAAAATTAGAAGAAAAAAAATATTCAGAAATATAATAGCTAATGCCCTCATTCCAGTTTATTTACTCTTCTTAGTCATTAAACAATAATAACATAAATTACGAATATACAATACATCTCTGAAACAGTTGGTTATTGAAAGATTAGTTTTTTGGAATTTAGGATACATGTGATGTGTGCAACACATTTTCTTAAAAGTGGGCATCCCTGGTAAGAGAAAGGTCCCAAGTTCAAAACTTGGGAGGGCCAGCCATGGGTGCCAACTGCATATCAGTGCAGAATTAGTGGCATATATTGCAAACTGTTTATAGAATTTATCCATTTTACTAGACAACCCTAGGGTGCTTTAGATCTTAATTTATATTAACGCGTGAAGAAATGCGACAACCAGCTGTTAAGTGTTAGCAAGCTTATTTCTTCTTACTAGTTGGATAAAGAGGTATCGATGTTTTGATGGTTTAGTGTAGAGCACTATAGTCTGAGGCAAAAGTAAGCCACTTTCAACACTTGTCTAAATTCTTCTATTTGATTAGTTGGTATATATAAATCATGCCTTGGCCTATTCTAAAATATATACATACAAGTACCAGGGAAAATAAACTTTTGAAATTTTCCTCTAACAATGTAGTTTATACCGCCAATTGTTCTCGTAACAGTGATGCATTTTCAATTGCATGGAAGTTGATTTTTCCTGTATATGATGCCATAATGCAAGAGTTTTTTTCAGCATGGGCAATGGATACTCATTCTATTTACTTATATTGGGCAGAATTGAAAAAGTAAAACATGGATTCGGCATGCGGGTTCCAAGACTGATCGCACAAGTGATGATCTAGCTGAGCACAAAGGTGCTTCCTCTTTTGATAGTGGGGACAATCTTTTGAATGTCTGCGATTTAGAAGGTAATTTCGTCAATATTATCATAGAAAGTGCTAGTTATTTCATAGATAGAGTTTGTTCAAAGGAACGCCATGATCGCATTAAATCTCAGCATTGTACCTCGTTGTGTTTCTCTTTGTGAACTTTTCTAATTTATTTGTTAAAGTGTGTATCAATGTATGTTATATATGTAGACATAAGAGTTGTGGTTGGTTATTATTTGTCCATTTGTTGTGCATGTACCTTCTATCTGAATGAATTGTAGATATCTTTGGATTCCCTGCCATGTAGACCCGACATGGGTTAGCTTTTAATCTTTACTTTTATTGTCAATGAATATCTTTAAGTTCTTTGTTTAACTTTTTGAAGATGTCATCTAACTATTTCTATTATGTAGATAATTTCCCTTTTATTCCTTAGAGTTAATTTATGGCATCTCTTTAAGTAAGTATGTAAGAGCAAGAAACTGCTAAAAGATCACTAATGTTGAATTTTGGCCTTCGCTTCTGTTCTTGTTCATTTGTAAAGTTCTACTACAAATACTAAACTTCATTCTTGCCTTCTCAATCTTCTGTTGCTCTTGGTGACTCATGTTATAATTAGCTTCCTGTGCTCAAGAAAACTAACCCTTTTATGTACTCCACGAAACCAAAGGGTTTATATTTTCAAGAGGGCACAACAGTAGTTTACCTTGGTACTGACAAGTTGAAGTTCGAACTCGATTCATTTTCGTTCTCTATTATAAGATGAAAGTTTTCATAGACGGACCATAATCAGGAAAAGATAGACAATTCTCTTTTATACCAAATACACAAATATTAATCAAGAGACTTTTGTATAAAATTGCAAGTCATCTTCCAAAATTCCAACCATAATCCCCCTCATTCGCATTAAATACAAATAATCAAGGAACTTCAATGCAAATTGCAACTCCCTCATCCAAAACTCCACCACAATCTACTTCCTTTGCATTAGGTACACATAAATCAAGGGTGTTTCTGTTGACTTTGGTGCCCTAGTGTATTTTGGAGTGTCCATACCATGTTGTGTCCTATAAGATGAGCCCAGTTTCAGATTGTTTCTGCTTCCTGGGGTGCATTTTTGTTGGGGCCTGATGGACTTTCTGGGAGCAGTAGAGGACAGAGCTGCTGCCATAAAAACATATATCATTCCATCAGGTTGTTGGCATTTGAAACTGAGAACATGGAGACCCACCCAGTAGCAATCCACATGGCATGAAGTAGCAACAGTGCCACACTGCCACCTGATGATGACAGCTGCATCTATTACCTCCCTTCTAAATGCTGCTGTAGGTGGACTTGCGATCATTTTGACTGCAAAAAAAACGTTAGAGAGTAAAGGTTTCAAGTTTGGTTGCTACAATCAGATCTACGTACATCAATTCAAATACCGGAAGTACCTCAACTATTGTGAAATATATTGCAGCATCACTATTTACAAGCAACCGAACACCTCATTTCTTTGTTGTACTTGGTGACTGTTTTTTAGCCAACCCCAAAATTCGGGATAAAGGCTTTGTTGTTGTTGTTTTGAATTGGTGGTAACTGTTCTTTTCGTATATGATCTTCCAATTTTACAAATTTTGTTTCAGTAGCTATCTTTGATATGAAGTCTTAGTGATTAATTATTCAGGGTGTTGGAATTAAATTTACGTACATCAATTCAAATACCGGAAGTACCTCAACCAATGTGAAATATATTGCAGCATCACTATTTACAGCAACCAGACATCTCAATTTCTTAGTTGTAATTGTTGACTGTTCTTTTAGCTGATTCCAAAATGTGGGATAAAAGGCTTTGTTGTTGTTTTTGAATTGATGACTGTTCTTTTCATATATGATCTTCCAAGATGTGGGAGCGTCTTTTTCCTTTCTCAAGATGATCGGTTCATGATCA
>JANAVB010035570.1:0-24918 GCA_029216955.1 Iris pallida
CCTCCACCGAAGCAGTCATAATATTCTTGTGGGCACAGCCTCTCAGAAGCATATCAGCAACCCAGCATTTGAAGAACCCAGAGCCTTTAAGCCAGAAGTACACAGCCACCTGCCTGTGCCAACCACATACAATGGTGGTAGGGCCCTCCTTCCCTTCTTTTATTCCAGAAGCCAGTATCTGCACTCCAGAGGCACAGCTATCTGCCTGCGCCAATATCAGACGCACAAGGATGTCATACCCTTCCTTTCGCAGCCAACACCTTTACTATTCATAGGCACAGCTACTTAACTGCATCCATATTAGGTGCAGGATGGTGATATGCTCACACCATCTCCATTCCTATGGCACAGTCATCTGCTCCGGATCAAATGTTTAAGTCACTTCTCTACAAGAGACTTGGGAAATCCCATCACAGCTAATGCAATTCAACCTGTCGCTCCAAAAGCACAGTAACCTCGCCAACCTGAAGCACAAGCCTATTTGTTGCCTACATCACAGTGACTCTGGTAGCCCGAAACACAGCTTCGTAAGTTACTCTATACGCACAGAAGTCTCGTCGTCATTCGAAGCCAAGTCCATTCGTTGCCTGAAAGCACAGAGGTTCCGTCGTCTCCAGAAGCACGATCTACTCGTCGCCACAGAAGCGCAGCAGCACTTTGTCCTCACCAAAGGCGCAGGAAGCATGGGTCTACCCCAATTGGTTTATTTAAACTGCCTCTTGCAAAGAAGGTTAAGATTGAATCATGATTGATATCATATCAGATTGATTTAAATCTTAGATGAGGATCAATTAGAATCCAAATCTAAGATGACATCCTAAGATTTACTCGGCTGTATCCGAGCAAGCAAATCGGTATGCGCCATGTGTCACCTCCTTCGGTTATGTTTATAACCACCAGAGATCTCGTTTGAAGGGAATCTCGATATCCGCCACCTGTTAGCACAGCAGAAGCCCGTACCGTGCAATGATGACATATTCTTTCATATCTCAAGAACCCTAGTGCACATCGCATATGTGTTCGGTTCACTATAAATAGAAGGAGTTCTTCTTCTACCAAAGCATCAAAAAGACAGAAAGAACATTGACAATCGACAATCTTTAAAGGAGCAGTGATCTCCATCCACGAAGAGTCGACCACCCTCATCCACCTATCAACTAAATGACCAACCAACCCACCATCTTCAAGGGATCTTCTCATCCAGACAGCCTCTTGATCGGTGACCCCAAAGTCCCATCAAAGGCGCTAGAGAGCCATAGCAAGGTTGATTCGTCGTCAGATCGTCAATGGAGTAAAGGATCTGCTAAAGTGCTCGATCACCATGTCACACTTTTCCAGAAACCTTTTATCCCTGTACTTAGAATATCCTGTTTAGGATTTTCTTCTTTGTATACAGATACCTTATACGTTCAATACAGCAAAAAGTTCGTTCAATCTTTTGTTACGTCGAACAAAATGGCAACTATGTTGGGGACTACCTTCTTCTCCAACGAGAAGGCGATGACACAATCTGATGACAACTTGCTGGAAGCTTCTCATGACATGCTGGTCGTACGCTTTGACCAGCAGGCTTTTGAAGATCTCCTCTCTGATAAAAAGTCGAAGACTTTGAAGCAGTTCGTATAACCGAAAAAGACTCGACGTGTCTGGAGGCCTAAGGCGGCTGCAGCCAGTAGTTGGATGGCGGGAACTGCATCTCATGACCCCCTCAATGTCAAAGCCACAGAGAAGATTTGGGCTGCTACAAGCCTCATCCCCTCGCCCGATTCCCGTCCTGGGAAGGCATGGCGAAAAAGATGGTAGTTCTATGGTTGATCTGACGAGGGAACGATGCCAAAGGAAGCGCACACCTGTCCAACCCCTCACGATGGGAGTATTACTGGCAAGGAGACCTGTCTTAGACAGAATCGCTTTTCCTTCAGGTTAACCTTCGGTAGACTCTGAATACTACTCACCCACTGTGGCTAGTAGGAAGATCCCAGGTGGCTCATGCTTTGCACAACAAGCGTGCAGCACCAGCGGCAGACCAGAGGCCCATGTTGACAGTAACATGCACAGCCGACGGAAAGCTATACAAGACTTGCTCTCGTGCTCCGATGCCTCAATCAGTCGAATCTTCCTTCTACTAGGGTACTCTTGTGCGTAAGCCAAGCCAGGGGTACGTCCCACGAAGAGGAAGCCACACGAGCGACATTCTGCGGAGGGTCATGAGGCTTCCTCGCCAAACCCACTCTGACCATGCTTACATGCAGCTTTCTTAAATGTACAATAGGAGTGCTACGACAGAAGAGCCAACCCTCTCCCAAGCGGTAGAAGAATCTGTGGCACAAGACATACCTAAATCAAGATACACTTATACCCAGATTTCCATCAACTGCCATTGTCAGCAGATGGCTGCGCCATCGTCGAGCAGGTGCTCCGTCTTCCAAGGACTTTACTCCATACCGACTACACGTTAGAGGCCTAACAGGGGGTCAGCGAGCCATGGAGAAGGCGAGCCCTGCATTGTCACATGCTACGCGATGCACGGTTCCAGAGCTTTAAGGAGCCTTCCCGGAATCCTCCCATATCGGTTGCTAAACCGAAGAGGAGGTCAGAGAACAGCAAAGCTAAGGTACCCGATGCAGGTGTGTTCCAAGGCACTCGTTCCAAATCTGCTTTGGGTGACTTGTCAAAAGCTGGGGGTAGCCAGCCTCCTACCATGCACAACAACCCTATGTTCCAATTTGACGAGGCATAATACGACATGGATGTCTCATTGGCGCATCCAGTTACCAGACCGGTGGTAGCAACCATACTGAGTCCGAAGAAGATCACAATCTTATGGTATATCGTCATGACAGTGAGCCTCTGTTGGCAATTGATTTATCAAAGAACATAACAGTTTATGGGAGGACTGAACTTTAATTCACAATTACAAACTTGCTCGTACAAAGAGAGCCTAGAAACAAAACCTAGGAAAAGCAATCTAAGTACAATTGTTTAATTTGGATTCTGGAAGATGACGGTAGAGGCTCGGAAAAGTGTTATCAACTCTGCCTTACTCCTTAGACGACCGAACGCAACCTTGGATCCGGCGAAGAAATGCTCTCTCTCTGTTCAGATCTGTGTTGCTCTATACGTCTTTGTGTGTGTAAAGGAATAATCCCATGCTATTTATAGGAGTTTGTGATGAGTGGGTTGTACATCCACGTGGCTGCATCATTGTAACTGTGCCTTGAAAAGTGGGCAGTTAGGGATTGGTTAAGATTAATCTTGATCTGTTTGTTCTAGTAAATCTGGACAGTTATGTTGGTTTAAATAAATCTGAACTGCTATGATCTGTCGGTTGCAATAAATTCGAGTTGTTAAGACCTAGTCAACTTCTGCCACGTGTCCCAACTGCCACTATGTTGCAAGCCGTATGAAGGACTATCCCCATGTCTGAGCCACATGAGGGTAGCCTCATAACCGAGCCGCATGAGGGTGGCCTCACAAACGAGCCGCATGAGGGTGGCCTCACAACTGAGCCGCATGAGGGTGGTCTTACAACCGAGCCGAATAAGGGTGGCCTCATAATGAAGTCGCATGAAGGTGCCTCACAACCGAGCTGCATGAGGGTGGCCTTACAACTGAGCCACATGATGGTGGCCTCACAATTGAGCCGCATGAGGGTGGCCTCACAACTGACCCGCATGAGGGAGGCCTCACAACCGAGCCGTATGAGGGTGGTCTCACAACCGAGCCGTATGAGGGTGGCCTCAAAACTGAGCCGCATGAGGGTGGCCTCACAACTGAGCCGCATGAGGGTGGCCTCACAACCGAGCCGCATGAAGGTCACTCAGGCGATCCGTATAAAGAACATTCTTGGAATTGGTGAACTGTGCCAACTGTCATAAAGATTTTTTCATCTTTTTATGTTGTATATCTCCTTTATGTCAGAGCCATCATGTCAGAGCCATGTCAGAGCTGTCACTTCGTGTCAGAGCATTAATGGCCCGCTGCACAGAGTAATGATGGCCAGCTGTATTAGGCCTATTTCGAACCGCATAAGGCCACGTGGCCGTTCCTGAGCCGCATAAAACTGTCTGAGCCGTATGAAGCTCTGAGGGATTTTTGAACCGCATGAGACCCCCCAGTTTTGAGCTGCATGGAGTTTCTGGGCCGCATAAGGTCTTTTTCATGCTTCTACAAGACCCCCTTCAAAGTTTTCAATTTGTAAAATTGAAATACTTTGAATAAGAAGCATGGGTATGTCCGCATGCCATATAGACTTCTCTGGCCACATGGTCTTCTCTGGCCGCATGGTCTTCTCGGGCCGCATAGACTTCTTTGGCCACATAGTCTTCTCTAGCCGCATAGTCTTCTCTTTGTGCCACGTAGACGTCTTATTAATTGCTCCTGATTTGTTTTTGATTTAAAGCCGTCTTTTGGATAGGATCCCAAACATTAAATATTAGATTTGCCTTAATGATTCTGAATATTCTTTTTTGCATGAAAAGGGGATAGAATCCCAAGGATCGGCTTTATCTTCTAGGCAGCACGTAACCCGAAGCGTCTATCGGTTCACACGCCCTTGCCAGCCTATAAATATGAGTGATTTTTTAGGAGAGAGATTCTTTACTCTCTTCTTTCTTCAAACTTTCATGACCTAGTCGTCGTCTCTTCTTCTCCTTCGATCATCAATAGCCCCCAAGGCATCCACTAGTGCGATGGCGAAGGGCAAAGGAGTTGCCTCCTCGTCAGCGATCCCCGTTCACCCCGATGTTCATCTTGCCATTACCGATAAGAATGTTGGAAGAAAGCTGCATGGACTCAAACCCTAACCATAACGGCTACGTCGCATGTTTATGCGCAAGCCTTTCTTTTTGGCATATTCTTTGTCTTTATTGAACTTTTTTATGTTCAATGTGATGACTCCGCATGAACGTCTCATGTCCAAGCCGCACGGGGTATGCCTCATGTCCGCATGAGAGTTGTCATATTGCCGCATAAGCACTCTATGAATCGGGTCGCATGAAGACCCACCAAACAGAGCGGCATAAGCTCTTCATAAATTGGGCCGCATGAAGCCCTACCAAACAGAGCCGCATGAACTCCTTTAAACTGTGCCGCATAAGGCCCACTTAATCAGAGCTGCATGAACTCTTTAAAACTGGGCCGCATAAAGACCCACTTAATCAGAGCAGCATGAACTCTTTAAAACTGGGCCGCATAAAGACCCACTTAATCAGAGCCGCATAAGCTCAAAATATACTAAGTGGTTTTCTTTGGCCATCTTCTAACTTGCTTTTTTTGTCTTTTTTCAGTGATGTTGCCAGTTAATCCTACGGGAGAACTCTTGGTAGGTCACGCCCAATCTGCTGTGGGTGTGAGGTTCGACCACATAGTTGATTATGTGTCAAACCAACTTCCCAAAGATGAATCTGAGGAAAGGTTGAGAGATATCAAAAACCCGTCCTTCTACTTTCTTACTGCATTGATGAACTCAGAAAGATTGGGGGGCCAACACATGAAACCTGCGTTCCTCTTTGCGGATGTCCTGACTGTGAAGAACTCCAACGTTTTGGATATATCTAAAAGTTGGAGTTTTTCTTCTAACGGGGTGGCGATCCACATCCCTCAAATGGAACGTCACTTCCCACTGTCGTGGTTCAACATGCTGCCAATGGACAGGAAGATGGTGGATTCCTTGACTCCGAGCCGGCAAGGGATGTTTGTGGACGATATCCACTATAACAGAAACTTGGGGTCGGTAGTCGCGATCAGGACACCGATCAGCAGCTTCGTGATGGGGTTGGCCTCGGCTACTTTCTTAAATGCGCAGGGTCCAAACTTTACGTTCTCTCAAGCTGATACCTTCATGAACCAGCTTGCTCAGAAGGGGTCTTACCCCATTGGTCGGTTGGCGCTGCTAAATTGGATAAACCCCATCCCTTCGTGGACCAACATGACTATATGGATTTTACGGACATACGAGAATCTCCTGTACGAGATTGGCTTGTATCATGCCATTCGGGGGACCTATAATGGTTTGTCCGTAAACAAGAAGTTGTTCATGGCTTTGCTTGAGATTTACAACCGCAGAACGGGGACCTTCTTTACATCGGGATGGGAGATGGGACTCGCTCTTCACGAGATACGTAAAGTCTCCAGGCTGCCCTGGGGGAATGAAGTCTTCAAAGTGTATACTCCCACGAACGAGGAGTTCGAGGAGTTGGAGCAGAGCATCCCGGGCTTTGTTGCTATCTACCGGGAATTTCTGTGTCATCACAGCACGTGCCAGCAGATGTCGAAAAAGAAGAATGACAGTTCGGAAGGGAACGTTCCGCATACAAAGGCCTGGCTCACTTACCTTTTTAAGCTCGGTGCCTCAGGCCAGGTTTCTTCCCAAAGTCTTCGAACTCGGAAGGAGGTGCAGGACCAGGTGTCGACCGAAAAGAGGATAAGAACTACCGACGACAGATTCGGGAGTCAATCTGACTCTTTTGCTTATTTTTATCAAGACACTCCGCAGTTGTCCGAGAAGGCTCTTCTGGCAGGATTTCTGATGGAATGGCTACGGAACTACGTAGTTTCGGGAGGGGCTGGCTCTATTGAGAGGATCAGCCGTAAATTTATCCTTCCTGCGGTGAAGCTAGTCTTCGGGGTCAGACTAGCTCTCCTCTCCGCCATGGTGTGCAGCATAAATCGTGGCCTCCGAACTTTTTCGTCCAAGGTCATTGCCCGTGATACAGCGAAGGACTTTGAGCGAATCGAGCTGACCTATCATTATTTGATGGGGTAGCTGTTGATGCACTGCCAGTCTTTGATGAGGCCTGGTCCAGAAGATGACGTCACTACGGATGATGCTTTCATCTTCCAGTATCGCCGTATGCCTTGGGAGTGCAGTACGATGCCAGCCTGTCAGATGGCGCTGACGAGAGTGGATAGATATACCTTTTTCGTATCTCTCCCTCCTTTTATAGATGAAAAAGTGAATGGTGTACATCTTGATGGTACTGGCCCCCCTACCTCTTGTCTGATAAGATGCTCCTCTGGTTGTAGAACATCCGTCCTGCACACCTGGTATATCGCAACCGCAACTCTGTCTTTCTGGAACTTACTTGTCCAGTCGGTTCGCCCGACAGTTTGGGTATAGTCAGCTGTTTCTGGACAATCCCAACCCCTACCTGAGTTTTAAGGGTAGTGTCCTTGATGGTATCAGGGCTTGGCATTACTATAACACTGTTCACACCCGTACCAGCTTCTCTGTGCCTGACGTTAGGGAGTCAGGGAAGATTTTCTACATGGCGGCTCTGTACCATGTTATGGTGAACAAGCCCCCTCATAATTTTGACCCAAGTACCAATTTTATTATTGGTACTGGCTTGGAGGAGAAGCCGAAAGGGTCCAAAATAAGGAAAAGGAAGGAGAATGCAGTTGAGGTGTCAGACTCGGAGTCCACCAATACGGACGAGGAGGATGACGCTGACGATTTATCTCTTCCTCTTGCTGATGATGTGGTGGCAGATGAGGCCCCTTTTGCGCCTAGTCCTTCCAGAAAATAAAGCAGGCGTGGGTCCGCCGTTGGCGGCATAACTTACTCTCGGAAATAGGGTACGGTCAAGCCCCATGGGCCAATCATTAGGGAGAGAAACGAGGATGCTGATGCTGTTTCGGAGGTGAATCAAATTACAACCATCTTTTTTAGCTTTTCTTTTCTGCACAATGATATTATAATTCTCTTTTTTATTGTAGGCGTCAGGAAAAGGGGACTCTCGAGAGCAGGCTACTGTCCCTGAAGTCGACCCCGCTGTAGCCACTTTAATTAGTGATATGAGTGCTGAGCTTATCTCCGTCGGGGTTCTTCCGGCGATAGTTGAGGTTTCTTCCGTTGCTGATATCTCTACCCAGGGCGATGTGGGCTCCATTGAGCTAATCCCCGAGGTTGCTGAGTCCCAGCTTGGTGATGCTGACCCCATTGCGTCTACTTTCGGGGCGGCTGGTGCAAAGAAACCAGCTGCATTCGGCTCAGATATTGCTGGTGAGGAGGATACCATGGCTGTGAGCGATCCTCAGCTTCAGCAACCCTTCCCTGGTAAGCTAAGTCAAGTCTTGACTAGTGAGGAGGTTTATTTGCTCTATTTTTACATCCTTCGGGTTAAGCTGATCGATGGTTGCTCCGGACGTACAGGTCCTTCTCCTTCACTACTGACGACGAACATCGTCAAGTGAGGAGTCACTGGAGGGGATCTGGTGGACAAAAATATGCCTCATCCTCCTTCAGCTCATATCGAGGGGCCTCCTGCCGGTTCGAGTTTGGGAGAACAGGCAGTGGAACGGCCGGGACGGGAAGAGATGGTCCCTGCAGCCTCGCTGATTCATGTGGCTCCGGAGGTCGACCTTTTTGCCCTGCCTAGTCTCCAGATCCTTCGGGCGGCGGAGGAGGAGATGGCCGCTATTCAAGCATCCTTTCGCTCGGAACTTGTTTTCCTAGTGGCAGGGGCATCAAGTTCCGCTGCATCTTCTTCAACTCTGCCAACTACTCTTTCTCAGATGCCGTCTTCTTTGAAAGTTCTCAATGAATCGTCGAAGGACGTGGTTGACAGTTTCTACCACCACCTGAAGCGAGGGGTTGAGGCTGCCGTGGAGATGGGAACATCTTTTGCATTGGCCCGTCAATGTGCTCGTGGCCAGATTGAACTTCTTAGAACCCTCCCCGGTGGGACAGGGATAGTCGAGCTTTTGGAGCCCAAGTTACTAGAGGCTGATCAACTGGTGGCTCAGTATCGAGTATTACGGCAAGTTGATCTATCTTCAGCAATAGATCAGGAGCGTGCCTTCCTTTTAACTGCCATGGAAAAGTTAAGGACGGTACGAGAGACGTCCAAGCCCGCTCTGATGAAGGACCTTCGAGATTTGTCACTGAAGTACGATCAATTAAGCCGCAGCGGAGAGGAATGCATCGCTCGGGAAGAGGCCGCCTCTCATGGGGTAGCCGAGACCAAGGAGCAGATCCTCCAACTTCAGAGAAAACTGGTTGTTTTGGAGTCAGAGTTGCAGGCCTCTTATGACGACAAGAAGCTAATTTTTTGGGAGACCGACAAGGTCATCCGAACCTCAGATGCCCTGGAGCAAGCCTTGAAGAAACTTGAAGATGGTTGGCGGGCCCATGCACATCTGGAGGATGCAGAGAAGCTGACGCAAGAGGCTGAGCGTCGAGCCACCCTGAGAATCGAGCGGTCAAAATCCAAGATGAAGGACCGGCTCCGAGAGTTATGTGTCGCCGAACCATGATAGGCATTTTCCTTTATGTTTTCTTATCTTTTTGACAGGGACGTGGTCCCAAAAAATGTAGTACTTTTGATTTAAATAAATAACTTTATTTGTATCATCTTTTATCTGTCGTGCTTGTACTGCATCTTTGGTATTATGTGTTTGTCCCACTGGGGGATTTTCTATGGACCTATTACCCTTGGCATACCTCGATTTAGGTATGGATAATAAGTTTGATAGGGATATCTAGAACAACTCCGCGGTAAGATGGATATGGAAGTTCTTGGTATCGGGCGAAAGAATGCCATGGAACAGCTGGGTTCCAGAGGCATGAGATTGTGAGAGGCACGTGTACTAGAGAACCTAGTACAATATTTGTGGTCAACTGCGGACATTTGTGGTCAACTGTGGACATTTGTGGTCAAATGTGGACATTTGTGGGCCTATTATCCTTGGCGTACCTCGAGTTTTTTTTGGTACGGATAATAAGTCGAGAGAAAAATGACATACTTACTCAGAGGTAATGAGGATGTGGTAAGTACGGGGGCTTTTTCAATGGAGTCTTCCTACTCAGAGGTAATAAGGACGTGGCAGGAGTGGACTCCACGAAAGGTACATAAAACAACTCAGAGGTGACATCGACGTGGAAGTTCTACGTGAGGTGTGGTTTGTTTTTAATGGAAGTGAAACAACTCAGAGGTGACATCGACGTGGCTGTTTCAGAAATTTGGTGGATCTGTTATCCTTTTTTATGCACTGAAAGCGCGGGTAATAGATCTTGAGGAAAATGTTCTTTTAGGAAGGAAGTTCAGAGGTATGATCATACATGACTTACTACCAAGAAGATGCGATATAGATTAATTTGGAGTGACCAGAGTGTAAGTTCAGCGGTACCTAAGGGTACATAACTTAACAATCCGGTTGATTTGGATGATGTCATTTAGACATAATATTTCTTCAAGAACTTGCCATTGATGGGTATCATGAGCAAGTCTCCATTTTACTTTGTGAGACAGTATGCACCATTGGAGAATATTGCCTCGATGATAAATGGGCCTTCCCACTTTGGCTGGAACTTGCCGACGGTTTTGTGAGTCATAACCATCGACCTCCAAACTGCCAAGACGAGATCGCCTACTTGGAATGTTCTGAGTTTAACCTTCTTGTTGAAGGCTCCAGAGATGCGGGCTTGATAAAGCTCGAATCGCTGTTGAGCTAGCAGGCGCTTTTCATCTAAGGCCTCCAACTCTTACAGCCGACGACGGTAATTATCATCCATCGTCAATCGGTAAGTGAGGGCGACACGGAGCGAGGTGATTTGAGTCTCCAGTGGGAGAACTTCCTCACTTTCGTACACCAAAAAGAATGGTGTGTTCGCAGTGGCCGTCCGGACTGTAGTACGGTACGCCCATAAGCATTCGCCAAGCTTCTCATTCCAATCACGTTTATTGGAGGACACAAACTTCTTGAGAAGCTCGATTATAGTTTTGTTGAACGCTTCCGCCAAACCATTAGCCGTCGGGTTATATGGTGTTGAAGCAACGTTCTGGATCCGGTGTTTATCGTAAAACCGATAGAAGGCATGGCTTGCGAACTGCGGACCATTGTCGTAGATGATCCTTCGGGGCAGTCCAAAGCGATAAATGACGTGATTTTTGAGAAAGCTAATCACATTTGATGTCTTTACTTCTGCAAGCGGGACAGCTTTCGTCCACTTGGAGAAGTAATCCATAATTGCCAGTATAAAATAGTGTCCTCTGGATGAAGATGGAGTGGTCGGACCAATAATATCCATTCCCCACGCCTCAAATGGCGAGGATGCCACCGTCGGATGTAGGAACTCGGATGGTTGATGTATAAAATCTGCATGGACCTGACACCCTTTGCACTTTCTTGCATAGTCTATCGCATCTGCCACCATCGTAGGCTAGTAATAGCCCATCCGGCGAAGGCGATCTTGCAGCTTCGGGCTAGGTTGATGGGCACCACAAACACCATCGTGAGCTTCGTGTACCGCTTATTTGGCCTCTGTATTTGATAGACACCGAAGCAGTAGTCCATCGTAGGATCGCCGATACAGTATTTTGTCTCAGTATCGTAGAAGAATCTGAGAGAACGTCTTCTTATAGAGGTAGATTCTTTCGGGTACTCCGGTAAGATGCTATAGACTGCGAAGTCAATAAATAGGAGCCTCCAGTCCTATGTCTCATCGACCGTCAGGGCAGAATAACTCTCGGTAAATTGGATGTTATTCTTCGGGCAGACCAATTCATGGCCTATTACATCCACCAAGTGGTGAGTATAATTTGGAACCGCCAGAGAAGCGGCCAGTCCGGCTAAGGCATCGGCTTCAATGTTTCGAAGACTGGGAACATGTTCTATGGAAAATCCTTTCAGGGACGTAACGATAGCGATTGCTATTTAATGATAGGGGATCATGTCTTCATGGCGAACTTCATATGAACCCCGGATCTGGTTGACGATTAACTGTGAATCACCATATGCTTCCAGGTACTCTACCCCCAGTTCCTTTGCAAGTCGGAGGTCGATGACCAAAGCGTTATACTCGGCCACATTATTTGAGCAGGGTTCTTTAAGGGAATATGCCTGGTTGATCACCAAGACAGAGGAAGAAATTAGTACCACTCCGACCCCAACGACGATGTTACCCTTGGGCCCGGTTCTTGAAGCACCGTCGAAGAACATTCGCCAGACGGTATTATGGGAAGCCATGTTTGAATTGGCGACTTCGTCCAGGATCTCATCATATATTCTGGTTGATTCTAAACTTGGATGAGCTGCTAAAAAGTCTGCCAGAGCTTGACCTTTAACAGCCTTTTACGGGACGAAGATCATGTGGTAGGGAGACAGTACTATCGCCCAGGTAGCAAGACGAGAGCTGAGTGCACCTGGCTTGGTCATGAGAACCCTGAGGGGGTTAACTCGAGATATGACATGGATGGTTTGTCCTGTAACATAGTGTCACATCTTCTGGATAGCGAACACCAAAGCAAGACATTCCTTTTCCACGGTGGTGTATCTATGCTCAGGTCCTATCATCATTCGGCTGAGATAATAGATGGCATGTTCATGTCCTGCATTATTATTCTGTGCTAGTAGAGCATCGAGGGAATGCTCCATCGCTCGCACGTAAAGCAAGAACGGCTTTCCAGCAACCGGGGCCACCAGGACTGGAGGGTTTGACAGATATTCTTTAATGTTGTCGAAGGCACATTGGCACTCTTCATCCCATACGAAGGATACGCCCTTCTTCATGAGGTGGGTGAATGGTTGACATCGTCCAGAGAGGTTAGAGATAAACCTCCTGATATAAGTAGCCTCCCTTGAAGGCCTCTGAGTTCTCGGAGATTTTTCGGGGGACCCATCTCCATGATTGCCTTCGTCTTCTCAGGGACTATATGGATTCCCTAGGTAGTAATGATGAAACCCAAGAATTTTTTGCTGGATACGCCTAGGAAGGATTTTATGGGATTCATCTTCAAGTTGTGCGCTCGTATCAGGTCGAAGACTGTCATCAGATCGTACAGATGATCTTCCTTAGAGCGGCTTTTGACGACGATGTCGTCAACGTAACACTCTACGGTTTTACGCAAGTGATCTCTGAAGATGACACTCATGGCCCGTTGATATGTGGCACCGGCATTCTTTAAACCAAAGGGCATGACTGTGTAACAATACACGCCAATCAATGTTCGGAACGATGTATGCTTTTCATCATCTGGAAACATTTTGATTTGGTTGTATTCTGAGAAGCCATCCATGAACGACATACGTTCAAAGCCATATGTGTTGTTAATCATTATGTCCGTAATAGGAAGAGAGAACTCATCCTTAGGACATGTTTCGTTCAAATTTCGGAAGTCAATGCAAATTTGAATCTTTCTATTTTTTTGAGGATCGGTACTATGTTGGCGACCAGTCCGGATGTTGTTCATCACGGATGAAGTTGCTGGCTATCAGTTTGTTGACCTCAGCTTCGATAGAATTCATGATATCTGGGCGGAACCGTCGTTGCTGCTGCTTGACATGGTTTGCGTCTGGATGAATGTTGAGTTTATGGAGTACAACCTCGGGGTTTAGTCCTGGCATGTCTTCATAGCTCTAGGCGAATACATCAATGTATTCCCTGACGAGTTGCAAAAATGCCTCCCATTCTTCGTTTGTCAGGCTTTTGCTGACGAAGATTGGCTTTGGAGAGGATTCATCGTCGAGGTCAACTTGCATGACCTCATCTTCGGTAGGAGGATCTCTCTGTTCGAAATGCTTCTCCTACTGCGCATCTAGTTGTTGAACCCAAGGCTCTAACTTGAGAATCTCGGGTACGTCTTCGTCTTCTACATAGGCGTCAGCAAATGCCATATTGACAGACAAAACTTGCCTGAATACGTCTCCGATGCTGACATCCGAATCAGAAGTGGGTGATCCGATCGAATGTAAATGCCAGTCACATTCCTCATCTGAGCTTTCAGGAGTTGTTGTGGGTGTAATATAGCCTAGACCACGTCTGGTCTTGTTGTAGTAATCCCGTGGTTTTTCAGCCGGGACTAGCAACTGCAAAGGTAATCGCCGGCCAGTATCGTAGTTCAAGCCTGGCGTAGCCTCCATATCATACCCCTGTTTTTGCATGAGGTACTTGGATCGGGGGCTATACAGATAAAGGGGCAGTCTTCCGGTGTTGGGTTCGAGATCAACTACTTCTATCTTAAAAGGTTGTAGATCATTCTTCCAACCGAAGATGATTGGATGGTCCTCTCCTTCAACTATGAAGCAAGCGTCTTCCACAGGAGTGAGTTGGTTCGTGGTATAGACGTTTGTCACTTGTGTGTGTAGGTTGGTACCTATATCGTGTTCTATAGCGTATATCATACAAAGCTTATTAAGCTCGAGGTAGTTCAAAGATATCCCTTTATTGATGAAATAAGGTATCTTTTCAGGAGAAATTACATCGTCAGCAGAAGGAACATCATTGTGAGCAGCCACATACTTGGCTAGCTCTAACTCCTCTTCGGCCACCCCCTATATTAATAAAGACTGGGAGGATGACCTGGGCAGCTTGATCATCAGGGGCTCTACTGGTGGTGCTGAACGTGGAGTTGTTGGCGCACTAGCGACCCCCGGCTTAGTGTTTGGTGTTGAACGGGGAGATGTTGGCTCACTAGAAGTCCCCGGCTTAGCGCTCGGCTGTCGACTTGTCCTGGGAAGATGAATCGTCAGTGGCTTAACAGAAGGATTGGATTCTTCTGTTTGTTGTTGACCGGCTCTAGGCAGCCTGATTGTCAGCGGCTCCATAGTGGGTCTCGACCCTTGGCCAGACCTTGGCAGTCGGATTATCATCTGCTCCTTTTGTGCAGTGAGCACCAGGAGACTCGTTGTTTCTCTACGCAGAGTGGCTATGAGAGGTGCCGTCTTGCCTGGTTTGCGGGGTTGGAGATGGATTCTCAAGGGTTCATCTGGCCCCGCAATGGCCTCCGTCTGCTCTTGAACATTGTAATACATGTGGTTCGTATTACGTATTTGGAATACGTGTACGTATTTTATCTTGCATTGCATGATTTCTTGCTTGGCTTTTCTTCATGGCTTGGTTTATTTCTTGGAGTTGGTTTGGTTTGGCTTGGCTCGGTTGCCTTGGTTCATTATGAACCAAGGGGTGAACCCCCTACCTACCACCTTTAGTATTTATTACCCCCTTCTCCTTTCTCTCTCTTCATTAATCATCTTCTTCTTCCTCATTTACTTCATTCACCTACCAGAGAGAGGAAGAGAGAGGTCTAGGCAAGTACAACTTGCTTCATGGAGGAACTCCGATTTTATTGCTTCATTTTCTTCCTTACAACATTCTAACTTACTTTAGAACTTGGCATTTTCACTTTCTATGGCTAGATTCTTGTAGATCTATATTTACATTATTTTCAGATTTCTTGGGTTTTGATCTACTTAATCTTGTTGTTTCCGAGTTTTAATGGTTCCATGTTGTAGAGAATTTCGTTCTACCCCATTTTGACCTATGAAAGTTCGGATTTGGGCTCCGGATGATAGAGTTATGAAACTTGGAAGCCATGGCTTATGGTGTACTTCTTCTCGGAAATTTGGAGAAGAAGCACAGTCCCGAGCCGCATAGTAGCGCTTGACCGTATGAACATTCATGCGGCAAGTCCGTTCCAACCGCATGCACTATTGCCTTGACTTGACCGCATGACAAGTTCATGCGGCAAGTATTCCTTTTAGCCGCATGAAGTCCTTACTTAACCGCATGACTGAGGCCCAGTCCTTCCTGGCCGCATGGATTTCCACCAACCCTGAGCCACATAAACTCAACGCTCGCGAGCCGCATAGACCGCAGTCTCCCAGCCGCATGGGTTTGCTTCCCTTGACCGTATAGTCATTGCTACCCGCAGCCGCATGGGTTGTTCCTCCCCGGCCACATGGACCTGATTGGTTAGCCAGCCGCATAGACCCATCCCCCGCCAGCCGCATGAGTTCCCTATCCTCCTGGCCGCATATGTCTTGCCTTTCTCAGCCGCTTGACTGAATGGATCTCCGAGCCGCATATGACTGATACCCCTTTGACCGCATAAGCCCTTTCCTTTTAGCCGCATGCGCCTGACCCTATTCAGCTGCATGGGCTGTTCTCTCCCAGCCGCATGAGATCATTCCTGGCCGCATATGCCTTAGCCGCATGGCTCTCCTATAGCCCTGTGTATTGATATTTTATTAGATATTTTATGCCCATTTTATATCCTTACGCCTTTTTGTCATGGACTTGATAATCACGAATTTACTTGATATGTTTGGACATGATAATTGAGCCTGACATGATAGTGGCCCGTCGTGGCGCACTCCTGACTAGTACACTTGACATGATAACCTGACATGATATACCTTGAACAGCTGTTGCGACGGCTACCTGACATGACATGACCTGTATAAATAATATGGACACCGTAGGCGATTGTGCTTGTACAAATAAACCAGTCCTGTCTTGCATCATATCTAGGATGGGACTCCTGAGTACCACGGTCAGGAGTATCTACTAAAATGGACTAAGGTTAATAACTAGAATTACACAATAGTCATGAAGAGATTTCCCAGCTACAGGCAATCCCGTTACCTGGGCGCGCCTTGGGATCTGTAGCCTGCCGTCGAGTAGGGCACATTTCCAGCACACTGTCATGTGTTGCACCCTTCAAGCTACCTAAGGGTACATGCATTTCCTGGACGATGTACCCACCTGAATTCAACCTTAATCTTTTAACCCGGGTAACCTGGATGGTCTGCAGGGCTTGTGGCTGTGGAATAATCTCACTGCATCATGTTAGTAATTAGGCTTGTGACAACCCTAGTTAGTTAAAGTATCACGCCGTAATTCTTGCTTGGCCGTGAAATGATTGGATGGAGTCTAACCAGTCTAGTCTTACCCTGATCCTGATTACTGCATGACCAGAATGCTTATATTTATTTTACCGATAAATGGTGAGAGTTCCAATTTCTGTTCAGACGAAGGGTTACAACTCCGGTCCTTGTTTGGTTTACGGGTTGTAACCTGGTTATCTGAATAGTTCCATGGTTATCTCGTCGTATATCACTCTGATGTATTTTCTTTATTTCCAGTTCTTACTTTATTTATACTCTTGTGCTGATTGCTGGTTTTAGTTCCTAAGTGAAGCTTCCTTTGTGGCACTTGCTCTTTCTGGGATCTGACCCAGCTGGTTTTGTATGGCCAGATTTTGGAGCAACTCCAGAGGATCTACCGACCTTCCAGCCAGATGGTGGCCACTAGACGGAACCCTGGCAACGAGTGGGTTTATTTTTGATCTTCCACTTTATTATAAAAATATTCTTTTGAGGTGTTTAGCCGACGAGCACCTGTTTAGCTCGATTGCACCTTTACTTACTGTCCGCCTACGGGCTGTAACATGATTGACAGATCCTAGGGTTGATCATGTATGACTAAACTCTTGCTAGTCCTGACATTTTGTAATGACTAGCTTCATGATCAGCTGAATACGTAATGTTTGGGACGCCTTACTATTGTATATTTAATGATCATACATCTTGTAACATTTACTTATTTGCTTGTGATTGAGACACTAGGCTTGTTCATGACCTTAGGAGACTGTTGGCTTGTAGTAAACACTAATGTATCTAGACAGCCGTGACCGTATAGCGAGATGGAACCCATTTCATATACGTAGCTGGCTATGTCTGCCCCCGCTTTCCAGTATTCTGGTTCTGGGGCGTGACAAACATCCTCCTTGATCAAGTGCCTCTTTGACTTCTCATACAAGCAGGAATCTGAATAGTAGGATTCGACCCCTTTGAAGGGATCGTTGTCGGCAAATTCTGTCTTCACGAAGCCGTGCTTGTCGACATACTTGAAGCACTGGTGCAATGTAGAAGGCACGATCATATAATCGTTTATCCACGGACGCCCCAGAAGAATATTGTAGGAGGTCTGCGTCAATAACATAGCAAGTTACCTCCGACTGAAAGTTGCCAATTTGGCACTTCAGGCGAATCTTCCCGATGGGATAGCTTCTCCCTGAATTGAAACCGCTGATGGTGGTGCTGGTTGGAGTCAGCCGATGCATAGGGATGCGCAGATGGTGAAGCAAGTTCTTCGAAATAATGCTTATCGAAGAACCGAGATCAATGTGCATCCGATCCACCTTGATATCGCCGAAGTATCAGTATAATACAGAGGGCGATCGTGTAGGTTGGTCTTGATAAGCATATCCTGCAAAGTGAAGACAATATTGGGCATTGCACCTGTACTAGCGCTGTCCTGGAGATCCGCCGGCGAGCTCTCCCCTGTAAGGTTGACCTGAGCCAGATATGCGTCAGCATTCTGAAGTGCTTTACTCAGTGCGACACGAACATCTTTAGAGAGTCCCAGGAGCTCATATAATGATAATTTGGCCGATACGTTGGCCAATTGCGCCAGAATGTCAAAATTGTAGGGCCTCTCCAGCCCATGAGGCGTGTCTTTCCAGAGAGGCTTGTCAAAGCGGGTCTCCTTTGGCTTCGGCTTATCGGTCGATGGAGGCTGAGAAGGTCCTGGGGTGTCAGCAGTGGCCGGCTGGCGTTCTTCAGCCGAGTTATCCGGTGTAGGTTGAGTTTGTGCACCAGACCGGGTAACGATAGCTGTCGCTTCTTCGATGTCAGCTGAGATTGTGCGGCAGGACTTGACTTTCCTGCCTTTCTTCTTGCCAGTGGTGGGTGATGCTGGCTGGGTTACTTCAGATACTAAGTTCGGGTGGACCAACATGACCTCCCCTCGTGATATGGTGAGGGGTACCAGTCCAGAAGCCTGGTCTCGGGGAGGTGGAAGATTAGCAACCTCCATTTTTGCTCGGGGGACGGGTACTATGCCATCTTGCATCCTCATTGGCAGAAAGCTGCCGAATTATACTGAGACCATGTTGGCAGCGACTGTCACCTCTGCAAAATCAATGGCCAGGGCCTTGGAGTCGATAAGGTTCTGGATGTACCACTTCAATTGGAAGCAGTCTTGTGTAGCATGGTGGACGTAGCGATGATAGTGGCAGTACTTGGGGCTCTCCTTCTCTGCGGGTCGAGGTTCACGCCTTGGTGGAGGGAGCTGAATTCTGTCTCCTTGTAAGAGCATGTCAAAGATGGGCTTGACATGACTATCCTCGAAGGAGTAAGTCATCTGCGGCCACTGCTTTTCTGCCTGCTTCGGTTCGGGCTTCGGGGTTGTGTCGGCCACCATAGCCTATTTGCCTTTTTTGTCTCGGTTGTTGGAGGAATTACCGTCGTTGTTGTTATTGGCTTTAGGGCGCTTGCCCTTGTCTTCGCCATCCGAGATGTACAATCCCAGTTGGCGAGCTTTCTTCAACTTGTCTTCTGCGCTAGTGGCGCTGATGTTGAAAGTCTTCCAGTCCTTAAATTGACTTTCGCCCATCCAGAGGCTGATTGTGGGGAGCAGCCTCTTTTGGCAAATTTTAATTAAGGAGGAGTCCGGGTTATCGGAGGACAACTTTATCGCGGTTTGGCAAAACCGCTCAATGTAGTTTCTTGTCAGCTCCTTCTATCCTTGGACAACGTCCATGAGGGTTGACATGGCCACATCTTGCCCCACCTTATAGAACCTCTCCAAGAACATCTGTTTGAAGCTAGAGAAGGAATGGATGCAGTTGTCCGGCAAGTTGCGGTACCAGTCGAATGGGACTCCCTCCAATGCCCCGATGAACAATCGTATAAGGATGGAATCGTCATGCGGCAGATGATCTGTTGTAACCTCAAAGTAGGTCATGTATTGGCTTGCAGGTGTCTTCCCATCATAAGGGTTGATGTTGAAGGGTTTTTATCGAGGAGGGAAGGGGACATCTCTCCATGCAGCGGGATACCGCTGTCATATCCTGAGATCCTGAGAGTTTTCTCGGGCGTGAAACATTGCCCGAAGCTCCTGGACCTCTCTTCTTGCCTCTCTAGCCTCGTCTGCAGCAGTGGGAGCCGACATTCCGGGTGGATTATCACCCGGGGTTGGTGCGGTTGTGTTTGAGTCCGCATTGACAGCGGGACCCAATCTTGTTTGGCCAGACATCCTTCCTTGGAGAGCTGGCAGAGCCGCCTTGATCTCGTCTACTGACTTGACCAGGGTATGAAGTATGGCCTCAAGAGTGTCGAGGCGCTGTTGATTGTTGGGACCGTCTTGGTCGTTCTCAGTCATAAATATTATTCTCACACGAGGAACAGTAGAAGGAACTGTGGAGGATGTGCTCTACGAATCATACCCCCGAATGGAGAAGTCGTCGGGATATGTAGGAATGTTCTCCTCCGGTTCGGACTCGGAGGAAGTGCTACCTCCTGTATAGGAGGTTGCCTCATCTTGGCACTTGTGGACGTCTTCAGGGACGTCAGAATCTGTTGCATCTGTTGGGGGAACTGTCTCCCTTGGTTCATCTTCTTGGAACACCGGATTATCGTGGATGTTCCGGAGAGTGCTACCCCTAGCCTCGGCTACCCCTAGGGATGTAGATGATGAATCTCCAGGTGTTGAAGATTTCGTCTTAGAGCGGGTGCCTTGGTAAACTCCTCCTGTGGTGGTTGTGGACAACCGCTTGGATGAGAGTTTCTTAGCCGTGCTAGTGGAGATCGTCGGGCTGGAAACATTTACTTTCTTCCCTCCCTTGCTGGTAGGGACCTTCCGGGTAGAATTACAGGAGGCCAAAGGAAGCGCCTCGTCTCCCGAGCTTCGTTCTAGGACCGGTCCCGGCCGCTGCAGTCGTTGGAAGACGGACTGCCGACCCTCTTGTACTGATGTCTTGTTGCAGCAGCAGTTGACAATGACTTGAGTGTAGTGATGTCCATGGAAGGACTCTCTGCACACTAAGCTTTCTTCTCTTTCCTTGCGTTTGTGAAGGATCACATCACGCAAGTCAAGTGCTTCTCGAGCAACCCTTACACTCGTTTTGTGGGCCCGGAAGTCCCGAGCACACGAGTGTGTTGGTATCATGTTTGCTCCCTGACGTGGGGCTAGCAAAAGTACTTGCCCCTGATCATTGTTGGAAGACTCTTGACCACCCTGTCCGTTGGCTGCCGGGGACTGGACACGGGTAGTTTTGTATAACTTTCCATCAGAGGCCCGCGTAACAGTTAGCGGTACTCCCTGATGGTCAAAAGTTGGGACAGCGGACTGAGCTCGATGAGCCCGTTCTGTCCTAGACTTCTTCACTCTAGCACCCGAGGGTGCATAGTAGGAAGAGTCTAAATTTTGCCGTACGGAGTCTGGCACACCCTCATGAGAGCTTCTGAGGTCAGGACCGCATAAGAGCCGGTCAAAGACTGAACCTGAGCCGCATAGAGTGGATGGCCTGCGGCTGGGATTGGATGCCGCATAAGCCATCTCCCTACGGCTGGGTTTGGTGGCCGCATAAGCATCCTGCATGCGGCTGGAAATTATGGGGGCCGCATGAGCCTTCTGTATACGGCCGGAATTTGTGGCCGCATGATGCTTCTGTATGCGGCTGGAGGTTATGGCCACATGAGCCTTCTCCATGCGGCTAAGGTTGGTGGCCGCATGAGCCTTCATGCGGCAGGCTCCCTTATGCGTCTTCCGCACAGAGTTCCCCTTTGCTCCTACAAGTCCAGCATCGTAGTGCTTTTCTCTGCCGGACTTGGGGACAGCAGGGTCCTCTATGGCTTGAGGTGGGGCCCGCATGTGAGTCTTCTCCGCCGTCTTGGTCAGCAGAGAACACTTCTTCCAGAGCTTGGGGAGGAGCAGCAGTCTTGGGCCTCCACTGTCTGCGGGCCTTCTTCGTGCTGGCTCGCTTCTGGACCGTGCTACCGCTTCCGTCGGAGAGCATCTCTTCGAACACTTGCTGGTCGAAACGAACAACCAGCATCTGTTACGTGGAGCCAAGTTTGGCTGCGTCCGATTGCGTCACCAACTTTTCAGCAGTGAAGAAGTTAGTCCCCAGCAGAGTCGCCATCAAGTTTGCCATTAATTTATCAAAGAACAGAACAGTTTTATGGGAGGACTGAACTTTAATTCACAATTACAAACTCGCTCGTACAAAGAGAGCCTAGAAACAAAACCTAGGAAAAGCAATTTAAGTACAATTGTTTAATTTGGATTCTGGAAGGTGACGGTAGAGGTTCGAGAAAGTGTTATCAACTCTGTCTTACTCCTTGGACGATCGAACGCAACCTTGGCTCCGGCGAAGAAATAATCTCTCTCTGCTCAGATCTGTGTTGCTATATATGTCTCTGTGTGTGTAAAGGAATAATCCCATGCTATTTATAGGAGTTTGTGATGAGTGGGGTGTACAGCCATGTGGCCGCATCATTGTAACTGCGCCTTGAAAAGTGGGCAGTTGGGGATTGGTTAAGATTAATCTTGATCTGTTTGTTACAGTAAATCTAGACTGTTATGTTGGTTGAAACGCCTCCTGAACTGCTATGATCTGTTGGTTGCAATAAATCCGAGTTGTTAAGACCTAGTCAACTTCTGCCACGTGTCCCAACTGCTACTATGTTACGAGCCGCATGAAGGACTGTCCCTATGTCTGAGCCGCATGAGGGTGGCCTTCCGAGCCGCATGAGAGTGGCCTCATAATCGAGGCGCATGAGGGTGGCCTCATAACCGAGCCGCATGAGGGTGGCCTCATAATCGAGCCGCATGAGGGAAGCCTCACAACCGAGCCGCATGAGGGTGGCCTCACAATCGAGCCGCATGAAGGTGCCTCACAACCGAGCCGCATGAGGGTAGCCTTACAACTGAGCCGCATGTAGGTGGCCTCACAATCGAGCCGCATGAGGGTGGCCTCACAACCGAGCCGCATGAGGGTGGCCTCACAACCGAGCGTATGAGGGTGGCCTCACAACCAAGTCGTATGAGGGTGGCCTCACAACCGAGCCGCATGAAGGTCACTTAGGCGATCCGCATAAAGAACTTTCTTGGAATTGGTAAACTGTGCCAACTGTCATAAAGATTTTTTCGTCGTTTTATGTTGCACCTCTCCTTTATGTCAGAGCCATGTCAGAGCTGTCACTTTGTGTCAGAGCATTAATGGCCCGCTGCACAGAGTAATGATGGCCAGCTGTATTAGGCCTATTTCGAACCGCATTAGGCCACGTGGCCGTTCCTGAGCCGCATAAAACTGTCTGAGCCGCATGAAGCTCTGAGGGATTTTTGAGCCGCATGAGACCCCCCAAGTTTTGAGCCGCATAGAGTTTCTGGGCCGCATAAGGTCTTTTCCATGCTTCTACAGCCTCAGGTGTCGGAGCCAGAAAGGAAAGGATCCACGGCTCCCTCGAGTCACCCTCACACTCTGTCTGTGTTCATGGTCGACGATAATGAGGAAGACAACAACGAAGCTCTCAGACGTATCTAAGTCCTCGAGACGAAGTTAGATACGCTGACGGACAACATGAAGACCCTGTCCTCGGTCATAATCGACCACAAGAGTAGCATGGCCCCCGCTGCCTCTACACCTGCGTATGATCCGCCAACCAATGACGAATCCAACAGGTTGCCTACTGCCAACCAGGAAGGACCATCCTCGTCTACTCCATCGGCTACAGGCTCCGCAATGTCGGTCGAGATACAGCAGGCCATCAAGGAGCAGTATGCTCGTCATGTTGCCAAAGAAAAGCTAGCAACAGTCTGGAAGATGGAGGTCCGACAGCCATACCCTGTCGAGTGGGACAACGTCGTTTATCCTCCCAAATACAATCCGAAGACGTTTACACCTTATGAAGGAAAGGGTCTCCCCGACAATACTTGGGGTACTTTGCCTCAGTAATGGGGCACCTGCCGAAGGAAGACGCCCTCCTATCCAACATATTCATAGAAGCCCTACATGGGGCAGCCTATGAGTGGTTCTGCAGTCTTCCGGACGACTGTTTCTCGTCATTTTAAGACATGAAGACTCGGTTCGTGGATCGATTCTACGAAGGCGGCATGGACATGACCATGTCAACTCTCATGGAAATTGTCCAGAGGAAGAAAGAGCCTGTTCGCACATACATAGGACGCTTCCGCCAGGCAGCCCTCAGATTACCACCCGGCATTTCCGAGCCCATGCTTATGGACTCCTGCCGCAAGAACATGTTGTCTTCTATAAAATTATGGCACAGTGCTCCCTGCACGGAGTGGATGCCTTTTATTACAGAGGCAGATACCGTACAATGGAAAGCTCGGGACGCGCTGCTCCTGGTGCTACACTTTCTTGTGCCCTAAGACAAGGGGAGACGCTCGTACAGCAACAACCCCAAAGACGGAAAAGACAAGCAATCCACGACTATCAACATCTCCAAATATTCAGCAGCTGCGAACTCCAAGTCCGCGGAAGCGCAAAGGCTGATGGAGACTTACTCCATCAATGACGAGGATACGCTGGAGCTCTTCGAGATGCTTACGAAGTGTGGCAAACTGTCCATCCCGCCACCCAGGCGTCCTGATGAAGTGGGAAAGGTGGACCATCCCAAGTACTGCCATTATCACCAGTACGCCCATCACTCAACACAGGACTGCTATATATTGATGGGAAAATTTAGCGCCTTATTAACGCCGACGTCATATCGTTCGATTATGAGAGAAGACCGTCACGGCCAACATGGTTACTCTCCAGTTTGAAAGTTTTCCAGTCGCAAAGATACAAGATGGCATCATCCCTATTCCAAAGGCGACAATAGGTAGTCAACCTTCTGCCAGCAAGGGATAATGCTCAAGGGCTCGTCCCATTCTCCATGCCTCAAGGCGAAGTCATGGGGATACATCCTGACTTGGTTCCCGACATGATGACGTCTACGACCCTTGGGATCGGGACATGCCAAACCGTATCCGTATCGGGGAATGCAACCCATTCCCCACCCCCCCGACCCCCCCTGCCCCCATTCAACACCCCCCCGACCCCCCTGCCCCCATTCCCCACCCCCCCGACCCCCCTGCCCTCTCCACCCCCCACCCCCGCCCCCCGACCCCCCTGCCCCCATTCCCGACCCCCCACCCCCCTGCCCCCATTCACACCCCCCCGACCCCCCTGCCCTCTCCACCCCCCCCCCCCCCCCGACCCCCCTGCCCCCATTCTCCACCCCCCCGACCCCCCGACCCTCATTCCCCACCCCCCCCCCCCCACCCCTGCCCCCATTCCCACACCCCCCCGACCCCCTGACCCCATTCACCACCCCCCCCCC